>JAQQSS010004007.1:0-10896 GCA_028646465.1 Rhinoceros unicornis
ATGGACATTGAGGGTATTATGCAAAGTGAAATAAGTCAGAGGGAGAAGGTCAAATACCGTATGATTTCCCTCATTAAGTAGTAGATAATAACAACAATAAACAAACACATAGAGACAGAGATTGGATTAGTGGTTGCCAGGGGGGAAGCGGGGAGGGAGGAGGGCAAAAGGGATAATTCAGCACATGTGTGTGGTGATGGGTTGTAATTAGTGTTTGGGTGGTGAACATGATGTAATCTATGCAGAAATAGAAGTATAATGATGTACACCAAAAAAAAAAACCGCAATGAAGTAACACTACAAATCTATTACAATGGTTAAAATTAAGAAAACTAACTCTACCAAGTGCTAGCGAGGTTCTAGAGTAACCGGAACTCTCACACATTGCTGGTGGGAATGCAAAATGGTACAGCCACAGTGGATCATACAGTATGTAGCCTTTTGAGGCTGCCTTCTTTCATTTAGCATAATGCATTTGAGATTCATTCATGTTGTTGCCTGTATCTGTAGTGAGTTGCTTTTTATTGCTGAATAGTATTCCATTTTACGGATGTACCAGTTTATTTATCCATTCCTCTTTTGGAGGACATTTGAGTTGTTTTCAGCTTGGGGAAATTATGAATAATGCTTCTATAAACATTCATATACAGGTTTTTATGTTAACATAAGTTTTGATTTCTTAAGGGTAAATACTTAGGAGTGGGATTGCTGAGTCATATGGTAAGTGTATATTTAACTTTAGAAGAAACTGCCAAACTGTTTTCCATAGTGGCTGTGCCAAAATGGCAAAACTATAGGTACAGAAAACAGACTAGTGGTTGCCAGAGGCTTGGGTGGAGGTAAGGGTTGGTTACAAATGGCCACAAAGTAATCATGTGGGTGATGTAACTATTCTATAGCTTGACTGCGTTACACGACTGTATGTGTTTGTCAACACTTATAGAACTATACACTAAAAAGAGTAAGTTTTATGTATGTAAATTATATCTCAAGAAACCTGAATAAAAACCTTCACAAAGAAGGAATTCATAGAAATCCTAGGACATCCTACACCATATTTAAACCAAAGATCTGAGATAGCAGATCGCTTCCCATAGCCTTCAGGATAAAAATCTAACTTCCTTAGTGGGATGTATGTCGCTTTTAACCATCTGGCCAATGTCTACTTCTAGAAGGTAGGCATTAGTTCCATTTGGATCTCATCTCAACAATGACCACCCAGATTTGGGTATTTCCATGTTTTTTGAGCTTGGTGTCAGCACTTCCCGTCCAATTCCACTGACTTCTGAAGTCATGGTCTTCCTGCTTTACTACCTAGACCCTACCAAATCTTCTCACTCAGCCCTGACATACAGCTCAGTGACAGACCACTTAGCAGGGTCCGAGAACCTCCCCACGCACAGCAGCCAAGAGAAGGGGCCTCATCTTCCCAGCCTGGACTCAGAGGACTGAACCAGACATAAACATAGGTGTATACATACAAGCACATGTTTCCTATAACATTTTTGTGAAGCTCTTTACAGATGAGCTAACTCCTTTTATTCTCTCTGCTGATTCAAGTATAGCATAGCTTGGCAACCCTATTGCTAGAGAATGCAATAAGTCTGATTAACAGCAGCAAAACCAGGAGCAGCAGGGTGCCTGAATGTAGCACTCGCAGGCTCTCATGCAGCAGTTTTTGAAAAGTGGATCCACAAAATGTGTGTCACAGCATAGATAGAAGGAACTTTACCATCATATCCATGTTTGGACCTGAATGCTAACATCATTCTCAGTAGTTTAAGTATATCATTCTGTTTCTAGAAAAGCAGGCTTTGCACCCCTGATTTTACCAAAGAAAAACTTTTCAGAATAGAAGAAACAATGATTAGACAGATTCTAAAGAAAATAATTTTAAATACATGTTCAAAGTACTTCTTGCTGATATTAAAAATAGCAAAGATGGCTCAAAATGAAGTGAAGATAAGCCTATGAAAGACATATGGTTTTAGCAAAGCAATCCATGACAACCACTTCAAATGCTTGGGGGTCTTTCTCAATTATTTCTGACTTCAGAGTTGTCCATGTTCCATGCTAAAATTAGACCTCTGCTTAAGTATGATTATCACTGCACATGTTTTAAAAATTTTAAAATGTTCTCTCTCTTTTTTCAATTTAAACCAACCTATTCCATTAAGCAACTGAGTTTTGCTTTCTTTTTTTCTTTTTGCTTGAGGAAGATTCGCCCTGAGCTAACATCCAGGCCAGTCTTCCTCTGTTTTGTATGTGGGTCACCGCCACAGCATGGCTTGATGAGCAGTGCAGGTCCACGCCCGGGATCAGAAGCTGCAAACCCCAAGCCACCGAAGCAGAGAGCGCTGAACTTAACCACTATGCCACCAGGCCAGCCCCTTGAGTTTTGCTTTCTTAAAACTCTTTCTTTCTTTGGATTTCTAGGACTTCACTTCTCATTCTTTTCCTACGTTTATAAGCAACTTCTTAGTCCATCTTCTAGTGATTCTTAACTGAGCTTCGGGCACGTCCCTCTCACTCCCCATCCTGGTGGAAATCATCCTGTAGTTAGCAACGTTAGATCAGAGTGCTGTACATGAGGAAAGTATGGAGACAGAAAAAGTTTGGAGAGCTCTGCTCTGCACTGAACCCCTCAAATATCCCATCTCCTCCTCTGGTTTTAACTACTCCCTGATTTCCAAATACATGTCTCTACTTCAGACTTACTTTTTGAGCTCCAGGGTTATCTAGTAGTCTAGCTGTCAGGGGTACCACAACCTCAAAGAATCCAAAAATAAACTCATCCTTTCTCCTCATCCATTTTCCCAACATATTCTCTTTTGTATACTCCATATCTTAGCAGTAATTTCTCAGACATTAAGTCTTGCCAATTCTAACTCCTAATTATCTCTTGAATCTGCCTCTTTCTCTTCATTCTCACTACTATACCCTTAGTTCAGGCTGTTTTTAGCTCTTGTGTGGGCAATTTCTGTAGCAACTAGTTACTTTCCCTACCTCCAACCTCATATACACACAACTCCACCCCTCCCTTCCAATGCATCCCTTACATTCCTGCCAAAAAGGTCTTTCTAAAATGTGAACTTGATCATATCTCTTCCCTAGGTAAAATTCTCTAGAGGCTTTCATTTTCTATGGGATAAAAACCAATTTCCTTAGCAGAAGATATAAGACTTTTTATAAATTGGCTTCTACCTACTTGCCATCTTTATATCTCCTATTCAACCTTCAAAACCCACTCAGATGTCAACTCCTCTATGAAGCTCTCCCAACCAACTCCTCTCCCCACAGTCAAGTTGTGCCCTCCTTTCTTGATGTCATGTGCCCAATATGCTTATCATTGCTAAAATAAATTATAATTTATTTATGTATAGGTGTTACTCATCTAAGAAGATGAGCTCTGTGAGGAAACAGATTATTTATTGTTCCTATCTATATACTTAGCACTTGTTCTCAATTACCAGATGGTGAATGGATGAATGATTAAAATGGAGAAGAAATAAATTAGTGAGCCATCGATGGTTGTTTGTTTTTCTAAACATTCCAACTAGATTTCCTAATTGTCTCAAATGAACAAGTTCCTGCTAGCCATGATCATTTGAGCAATTGAAACTGCTACGTTGGCATCTATTGTGACAATAACTATAAAAGAAAAATAAAACCTTGTTACATATCTGGTGCTCTGAGTAATAACCTTGAAAACAGGCCGTGAAATTTCCCCATTAAAAAAAAAATCCCAATGATGAGGTCTCTGCCATAGTAATAAAATTCTGGTAAACATCGTGACCATTTATTGAGGAGAAGAATGAATTTGCAGCCTCAAGTGTTAGAGTCTAATGGAGAAGGAGTCAATATAGCCAAGAAGAAAATCCCTGCCCCATTTAAAAGGACTAACAACTTTATCACCCTGGAATATTCGAGGTCAAATTTGAGATAGATCATTCTTTGACATTTTAATAGGTGCAAATTAAGTACGGTGATGGGTACATTTCACATGAAGTGAGATCTCCTGCAATCAGACCACAAGAAAGCTCTTTCTTTTTAAGTAAAAACTTGGATTGGGTACCTTTATACTCACATATATATGCACAGATATTGAATGGACTCAGATGAGAGAAGAGCAAAGCTAATCTGTTCAGAGAAAAGGATGAGTCAAAGAGAGACAATCACCACTGTTGTTTTTCAGAGCAAGTTAACTTTATCATTTCTGTTGTCTGTCATCATGAACTGCAATGAGGATAGAGACCAGCAGTCCTGGAAATCTCTAAGAAGCCAGGAGCCCCCGCTCAGCTACACCTAACTTAGATCCTGACCCACACTGACCAGAGAAACAGAAGAAGTGGTCTGAACATTTAAAATACCACAGAGATAACAGAAAACCTAAGCCAAATTTCGGTTATTGCCCCAACAGAGTGATAATGTCATGTAATACTGACATGGCCCTGAAATTGTAAAGCAATTAAATATTTGTCAAAAATTGAGCCTTTCTTATTTGGCTCAAGTTCTGTTATTTTATCTCTTCCTTACAGCTCAATCAAATTTTATCTACTTACACTTCCAAAATCAGTGGTAACCAAGTGTTTCAGTCAAGGTCCCAATGGGTTGGCACACTCAAATTAGGTTAATTTGAGGAGGATTTATTTTAAAAGGAACTCTTTTAAAAGGTGTGGGCAAGATGCAGAGGAACCACAAGTAGCCCACGGCTAATAATATAGGGCAGTTACTACCCCTAGGCCCAAAGGGAAGAGGAAAGGGAGCAGTTTTCAGAACTCAAAAGGAGAGAGTTGTGTGAAGGGCACTGATCTTCAGTAGAAGTTCTCAGCCAGCTCAAGGTGACCTTGTAGGGAGGGGGCCAGGTGATAAATACCTGATCTCATTCACTCTCTGACCTTCTGCTGAGGCCACCATGGGCTGAACCTACTTGGAAGCCAGAGGACAAGGGAACACTTTGATGAGATCCATACAGGCCAGCATCCCATGGCAGAGACCAAAGACAAGAGGAGAATGGCTCTGGAAGGACAAATGAAAACTATCCAACACTCCATGTTTTAGGACAAAACAGTTTTTTTTCCCAATCATCATCTACCTCTATTGAGTGACTACTGTATAGTTAATTATAAGAACATGATGGGGATAGGGATAAAAGAGGTTGAAGATAGAGGGAGGGAGAGTCATAAAGGAAGAAAAAACTTTTCCTACAGGAAATTAAAATTAAAATATGTTTCTAACTGTGGCAAAACTCATTCAATTACCATGTTTACAAGTAAAAAATCTACTCTAGAGTGTGGTCTGTGGAGCAGCAGCCTCGGCATCATCTTGGCGATTATTAGAAATACAAAATCTCAGGCCATACCCCAGACCACTTACTCAGAATCTGCTTTTTAACCAGATGCCTGGGTACCTCTTATGCACATGACAGTTTAAGAAGCACTGCTATAAGGATTCCCTAGAGCTATTCAGGGTAATAAGAGAAGTTTAGAGTAATTAAAGCTGGTGGGATTTAATAGGGAAAGTTTCACGGAGGAAGTATATTTGAGAAGGATATTAAAATAGTATTTTATAGAAAACATGGGTTTTAAATTTCATCATAAAGTCATAAAGCAAAGGAAGTTAATCAGTAACTGAATATATAATATTCAAGAAACAATATAGTCAAAAACCGATAGTAAACATTGTTCTATTAATACAAAGTTACTTCACAATAAAATAAAATTCTTACACTACGTAAATTCTATAAAGGTACTCTAAGGAAAGGAAAAACCCAGGCTGATTTCAGTTGGAAAGCTGCTGCTTCAGTTTTGTGCTTTGCTATCTTTCTCTTCTTAATACTACGTTACTTTCTGGGTAGTCAGTAAATACTTTTTGATTGATTGAAGCCCGACTGTTTTAAAATCGTGTGCTAAACTGTAATAATAGATCAGCATCAAAAAGCTAGTTGTAGATTTCCACTTAGAGAACAGCACCATCTAGTGTTTCCACAGGAAGGTACCATCTCCTATCAAGTGCATGTTACCTACCATATGAGAAAATTCTACTGCTAACGCTAACCCACTGTGCCACGTCTTTCTATCTTACTACACCTCTAACAAAGTCTTAGAATTATTTCAGTTTGCTTTTCCCATGCATCAGTTCCATCTTTGAAATAGCAGGAATGCTTTCATTTACTATGGAAAGACAGCTTTCCCTCGACATCTGTGCAGCCCAGCCCACATCCTCTTACCTCAATCCTTACCAACTCACTGCATGCCATCCCGTTTTCCATCTTTCAGAATCTCTATGCCTGTGCCTGAGGGCTTTCTCAGGCCACCAAAGCCCACCTTGCTGCTCTCACCACATGCCAGATTTACCCTGTTCCCAGAAGGCCCCAACCAATGACTAATGGGGGTTGGTGTATAAACCTCCGAGCTCCCTCACCCCTGATTCCTAGAGTTGTCTCATGAGATTAAGCGCCAATCACTCAGTGGTGGGTTTTTTGGCTGCTTTCTCTTTCCTGTCTCACTTCCCCACTCCCCTACCAATTTTTCCCTCACCTCCAGATTAACTACTTGTACTTGAGTCTCTACCTTGAGGTCTGCTTCTGGGGTGGGCCAAAAAAAACTTCAAGCAAGAATGTTATTTTATATCTACAGTTCTCAGCCTTGGATGCTCCTTAAAGTCACCTAATTAGATTTTAAAACTACTGATGCTTGGATTCTACTTCCACAGATTCTGATTTAAATAGTCCATAGTTCAGCTTGGGCATCAGAATTTTTAAAAGTTCCTCAGATGATTCTATGTGAAATCAAGTTTGAGAACCACTGTTAGTGATGGTAGGCATATAACATATGTAAATGCAAATTCTACTTGCAGCAAGGCACATCATTCCTAGGTTTCAAAGAAACCCCATACCTTTTTCAGAAACAATGACCATTATACAGAAAAAATAGAAACAGACCCTCATGATTAGGCACATGTGTGTGGTGATGGATTGTAATTAGTTTTTGGGTGGTGAACATAATGTAACCTACACAGAAATAGAAATATAATTATGTACACCTGAAATTTATATAATGTTATAAACCAATGTTACTGCAATAAAAAAATTAGACTCTCAAAGACTTCAAATGTAGGAATGAATTACAAGACACAGATCTAAAACAACTATTCTTATTATGCTTAAAGAAATAAAAGACAAGCTTGAAAATATCTTTACTGGAAACCATAAAAAGTGTACAAGGAGATTTGAAAATATACCCAAAGAACTTATAGAAATAACAACTATAATTCAAAATTTAAAACTCAATGGATGAGTTTAGCAGCAGACCACACATACAAAAAGAGAGAACTGGTAATCTAAAATATAGGTCAGAAGAAAGTATCCAGAATGCAGCACAGAAATATAAAAATATATCAAGTTAATAAAAGCATTTCAGAGACTCTATATAGAGTATAGAGTGAAAAGGTTTAACACATCTTTAATTAGAGTTCCAGGAGAGAAAAGAAAGGATAGGAATTTGAAAAGCTAATGGCTGAGAATTAATGAAAAACATAGACCTACAGACTCAAGAAACCCAGTGAGTCCCAAGCAGGATATATAAAAGGACTTTTACCATAGACACATCATAGTGAAACTACAGAACACCTAAGACACAGAAGATCTCAAAAGCAACCAGTGGATAAAAGAAAAAAGAACATATTGCATTCAAATGAATGATAGCTGACTTCTCATTCAGAACAATGGAAACCAGAGGGAAGTAGAATGATATCTTCCATGTGCTGAAAGGAAATAACTACTAATTCTATTTTGATAATTCTTAAAAGTGATTGTAAATTGAAGACATTTTAATACAAACAAAAATAAGAGAATTTGCCTCCAACAGAATCTTACTAAAGGAAATTCTAAAGGATATATTTCAGGCAGAAAAAAAAAATATTCCAGAAGGAAGAATTAAGATGGAACAAAGAACATAGAGCCAAGAAAGAATTAGATATGTGGGTAAATCTAAAAATATATCATTTTAAAAAAGCAATAATAAGAATGCTCTTTGAGATTAAAATGTAATTAAGATATAAACCAAAAATAATTTATAAGTGGGGAGGTAAATAATGAAATGAAAAGTGTTCTAAGACCCTTAGACTGTCTAGGAGAAAAATAAAGATACCTATTGATTTTAGACTTGCTAAATTAAGTAAGCATATTGTAATTCTAGGGACACCACTAAAGGAAAAGAAAGTGTATAACTTTTAAAACTAGTAGAAAGAAAAGAATTAGAATGATTTAAAAAGTATTCAATCTGAAATAAGGCAATAAAAGAGAAATACAAAGCATAAAATAGGATGACTAATTGCGACCAAACCTATTATTAATTCTTTTAAATGTAAATCAATCCAATGTTCCAGTTAAAAGGCAAAGGTTCTTAGAAAAACCACATTTTAATAACAAGAACTATATTTTAATCAAAAGAGACAATATCTAAAAACTAAAAATAGAGAAACGTTAAAGTATAAGGATAGAAAAAATATACTATGCGAATACTAATCAAAAGAAAGGCAAAGTAGGGGCCGGCCCTGTGGCATAGTGTTTAAGTTCTGGTGCACTCCACTTCAGCTGCCCAGGTTCGTGGGTTCTGATCCTGGGCACGTACCTACACCCCTTGTCAGCCATGCTGTGGCAGTGACCCACATACAAAATAGAGGAAGATTGACACACATGTTAGCTCAGGGTGAATATGCCTCAGCAGAAAGAAAAAAAGACAAGAAAGCTGGAGTAGCTATAGTACTATTAGAAAATACGTAAGTCAAAATGTAACGTAAGTCAAAAAGTATTACCGGAGATAAAGATGATCACTTTATATTGATCAAAGATATAGTTTATCAGGAAGATAAAGTCATTTTAAATATGTACCTAATATAGCATCAAAATATTTAAAGCAAAAATTGACAGAACAACAAGGAGAAATACACAAAACCATATATAGTGGGAGATTTTAACACAGGTCTCAGTAATTAATAGAACAAGTAGATTAAGAAAATCAGAGTGAATATGGAAGATTTGAACAACACGATTAACACGCAAGTTCTCATGTATATATATAAAACACAACAATAAAAAAAACTACAGAATGTGGATTTATTTAACCCTAATATTAACATTTTAAGAGATTTCATCTTTGGCTTGTTCTTGCCAGTCTCTGCAATTCTGCAGGAGTTTTTTACACATATGTCTTTGACCTTGATTTTGTCAGCTGCTAACTTTAATGCCCATGTATCAGTTGCCATGTGTAAAGCAGTGACAAGCTTTAATTCTCTTTATTTCATAGATGATAGGCAAGTGGCCTCCATTCTTCCTTTACAAATAGATAAAAATATTTTGAGTGTGTGAACATTATAAGTGCATCTAAATTTTGCCAAGTTCCAAATAATAGCAGGGTAACTGTAAGTAAGTACTCTCTTTCAGCTCTTTATCATTTTATAATGAAAGGTCTTCTATAAATCAGTGGGGGTGTTTTATGACCAGCAGATTAAGACCCATTAGTGAACTGTGAAATTGATTTAGCATGTCAAGACCATCATTTTAAAGAAATAAACCAGAATAGAAAAATAGAAAATATTAGGAGGATGAAGTCAAGATGGCGGCGTAGGCAGACTCAGAACTCAACTCCTCCTGTGGACACAGCCAATATACAACTACTCGTGGAAAAAGTACTCCTGAGACAGAACTGAAAACTGGATAAGAGGAACTCCTGCAACAAAGCACAATCCTAATTGAGGTAGAAGAGGCAGAAACTCCCTTCTGGAGAGGAAAAATGCCGCCTTCACAAGCCAAAGCGCCTCACGGCTGCCCGGGAGCAACCCACAGGTATGTAGCCCTCCCTGGAGGAGCAGGGCCCTGAGGCAGGGAGCGCCCCCACTTGGGGCATTTTGTGCAGCCAGCACAATCGAGATGAGTGGCATAATATCTGACTTTGCCTGCTACTAAAACATTGGGGAGTACCCCCAGAAAAGCTGGCTCACAAAGAAATGAAAACCGGCTCTTAAAGGGCCCACACGCAAACTCACCCGTTTCAGAAAGCAACCTAAAATCATCAGAAAGAAAGGTGCACAGTGCTTTGGTGAAAAAAGACTCACCTGATAGGCCCTGAGTGCATCTCGGTGAGAGGTGAGACCTCTCCAGGGACTGGGACATTGGCGGCGGCCATTGTCATGCCCTGGTGTGGGTGTGCTGACACAGACGCTGTTGGAGTTCTCCCTGGGGCCTGCTAGCCCAGGTCTGCCCCACCCACTAGAGCACCAATTTAATCCAGCTCAGCCAGGGCAGGCAGCCCACCCTAGAGACTGGCCCCACCCAACAACAAGCCCTCAGGCAACTTGTGGGCCTACATAGATTGGTGACTGGATTCTCCGCAGCCTGGCAACTGAGCCAACTTCAGTGGGGCAGGGTGTGCACAAGGAGTGGGTGGAGAGTGTGGGGCTGTGGCAGAGTGTGTGGGGCTCCCGCCATGGAGACACTGGGTCCGCTTCAGGAGGTCGGGGTGCGCACACGGGGCAGAAGTGTTTTGACAGTGTGTGTGAACCGGTGGGTGGCAGGGCTTGTCAGCTGCAGAAGACTTGTGCTTCTCAAAGACCTACATAGGGGGTTTGCCCCACCTTCCAAAGCCTGAAACAATTGGGTGCTCCTGTACCTGAGGCCAGCCCCACCCAGCGGCAATCCTCAGAGAGCTGACAAGAGACCTAATAGGCTGCACGCTTATAGCAATTGTAAGGCCCTGAGGCTAACAACCTGCCACGCTGGGGGCCTACTCACTTAAAAGAAATACTGCAACACACATGTGGTATTAGAACTTGCAGCCAACTGTGCTGGGGCTCCCCACACCTGATAAAGAGACTGAAGGGCCCACAACAACTACA
>JAQQSS010004008.1:0-10896 GCA_028646465.1 Rhinoceros unicornis
TTAGAGCTCCGCGAGGTGGCCGCCGCTCGCTGCACTGTCCATGAAGTCGCGGAGCGGAGAATCTAAGTAACCCGCCCAGGCTCGCTGCTGCAAAGAAGCAGAGACCGAATGTGAATGTGCGCTCAGGCCGGATTCCGAAGCGCTCTCTGCAGGGGACAGAGGAGGAGGCCAGGCAGCCGCAGGGCCAGCTCGGGAGGTGCGGGCTGGCAGCTGAGACCTAGGAGCAGATCTCTGGGTGGCCGCCTGTGTCCAGAGAGGAGGCACCTGCTGGAAGGACAATCAAACTGCGGCTGATGGCAGCGAGGAGGGTCAGAGGTCGGAAGAGAGGGGCCAAGTGAAGCAGGGTGAGCACTGAGTGTGGAGGGGACAGAGGCTGGCAGGGAGGAGAGGGGCAGTGGGGAAGCAGAGCCAGGGGTCAGGCTGGGCCTCCGGCAGCTCGTGCCTAGAATCCCAAGTGTTTCTGGATGCACTGACCTGAGTCCTCTAGCTTTGGCTCCCACCATGTGGGGCAAACAAAGGCCCACAGCTTCCCCATTCCCGCGCCTCTCTGGGGCTCCAGTGATCTGCGAAACTAACAAAGCCGGTGCCCAGCTGCCCCCCTCCTTGGCCACATAGGCTCCCCCGCGGAGCTCCCTGCACCCACGCCCTGCACTTCTGCAGACTTGCTCGCTCAGCTCCTCCCGGGCAATGTCAGGGGAAGGCCTTCCAGATCCATCTTGCACACTCCCGGCTCCAGCCACTCCCTGCAAAGTGCCTAGGAGATGAAAAACCCATGGATCAATGCCAGAAAAATGACCATCTCCACTCGCCCTCTCCAGGGAAGAGGCTTTCAACTTGCCACCTTGGGTGTGAGCAGGGGCGGAGTGGGGAGGAGTGCTCTACGCCCCTAAATCCTGCCTTCTCTTCTCATTCATTGCTCTGTCACAGCCACCGAGGTGGCCACGAAATATTGACGTGGCCATTGGGGTATAAGGGCAGATGGTAAAACGTGGCCCCGGCCGTGGATTTGGGCCACACTCCCAGCGCCTCCGCGTGGGATGGTGGGTGTTTAGTCCGGAAGGGAAGTCAAACCCAGGGAAGCAGGATTCTGGAACTGGAGGGGGCCACGAGGACACGGGTGCGTGAAAGGAGCCACTTTCTCTAGATTTCAAGGGACAGGGAGACTCCATCTGACATCCACTTATCTGTCTGCTCTGCTTGACACCTAGCGGGCTCCCAGATGTTGATTCATCCCCCCTCCTCCCCGAAATTCAGTGCAAATGACCCCAGGCACAGTCCTGAACCCCCTTCTGGGGAGAGCGTACATGCCCCGAAGAAGGCCGGGGAGGGGCAGGGGGCTGACCCCCAGGGCCCTGCCCTCAGAGGACTGGCTGCCGGGGGTTCATGACCCCTGGCCCTGCTCCCTGCCCCTGGGCCCAGAGCCATGTGCAAGTCAGCCAAGCAGACAACACAGGCCTCAGAGGGAAAGCCTGTTACTGCTGCTGCTCACAGAGCGTGACAGTACCAACCGCACAGCCACTTCCAAATTAGGAACTGATAAGTCATTAATTAAACTTGTCGAATCACTCAAGGAAAGCTGGGCTCTGGCCAGTGGGGAGGTCACCCTGGGGACCTGGTGCTCCCCATTCCAGTCTGAGGAGGATCCATGGAAAGGCCAGGGAGACACCTATGCCACCCCACCCCTCCAGAACCTGCTGCTCCACGTGGCTCACGAGGCTGCCTCCTCCCTTTCTTTCCTCTTCAGCTTCTCTGCAAGCTCATGAACTCGAGAGCCAGATGCTCAGGTCCAAACCCCACCACGTACCCCCTGGGTCACCTTGGGCAGGTTATTTCACCGCTTTATGCCTCAGTTTTCTCAATTGTAAAATGGGACAATAACACCACCTGCTGCATAGACCTGGGAGAGGATTAAATGAATTCATTTATGGAAAGTGCTTGGAATAACACCTGGGCATAGAGTGAGACCCCTGTGAGCATGAGCTGTTGTGACTCATCCCTGCCGACCCCCACCCCGAGAACACCACAGCCACAAACAAAGCTGGGCTGCTGCTCTGGAGGGTGGGATGGAGGTTTGTTGTTAATCTTAGGGCCACCTCTGACTTGCTGAGGGTGCAGGCTGAGCCCTTAGCTTCCCCTTCCTGTATCTTGGTGGCATCATGACCACAGGCAAGAGCTGGGTGTAAAAGAGCTTCACGCTCTTTAAGGGAAAAATGAGGATCAAAGTCAGCTTTCTCCCGTTCACCCTCCAGGAAGGAACCGGCAGCAGAAAATGTAGGAGGGAGCTCAGCATCGCATACCAGCCTCTGCACAGGCAAAGGACACTTCATTCCGCCCTCCATGTGAATAGATTTTTTCTGTCTTTCATAGACTTTAAAGAACTTCCTTCTGAATCCATCAGGGCTCTGGTTGCAAGCAACAGAAACCTACACTAAGGGAATGTTCTGGAAGGATATTGGCATGCACAGTGTCAATGGCAGGATGAAGAGACAGCTTGGAAAGTAGGGAGCAAGGGGGTCCTGGAAGCTGGGCAGCAGGATCTGTCTGGCTGTGACAGATGCCACCATGGTCATTGGACAAGGTGGCTGCCCTAGAGGCCACTGCAAATAAATTCTAACTGTCCCTACGTCTTTTCAGTACGTACTCCAAAGTCGAAGCCAGAATGTATGATTGGCCAAGCTGGGTCACCTGACTGGTCTTGACTGTTGGGATTGGCCAAGCCACGTCACCTGAGTGGGCCCTGGGATTTGCCAAGCCAGGTTGCCAGAGGGAAGGAAGGAGGGTCTCTCCCTTGGGCTGAGGAGTGGATAGAGCGAAGCTGTATCTTGCAACACTGCCCACAATGCAGGACTACCCAAGATATACAAAGTCTGCTGCCTGTCCTTGATGCTTGTCCCCTTTCCTCCTCCCAGCTCACGTCCTGGTCTGGCCAGGGTCAGCTCCATATTAGCAACTTCCCCAAGTCTTTCCCATTAGGGCAGACAAAATGGGAAACCTCTCTAGGGCAGGAGGACGGCAAGGATGGGCTGTATTACAGAGCAATACTCTGAAGAAGAAGAGAGCCATTTGGACGGGAAGACGGAGCCGGTGAATTTGGCTTGTCTCTTTGTATCAGGGGCAAGATTGATTTTATTCATAAATACTCTCGGTGATCTTGAGCTCCAAAGCAGGCTGCAAATGGCTGCTAATGAGTCCCTCTGACCTTCCCTCTACCCACCACCACCACCACTGCTGTGCCACCACCATCACTGCCACCGCCATCACCAGGGCCACCATGGCCACTGCCACCACTGCCACTACTGCCACCACCACCACCACCATGGCTGCCACCCTACCCAGACCCTGCGCCTTTCTTCCCTGCTTTATCAACTTTATGTATTTAATGGAGGGAATTCTAGGAAAAGCGACCCTGAGAGCCAGGGCCAAAGTCCTTGAACAGGGTGGGAGCCTCAGCAACCCCAGACCCTACCCAGCCCTTTTAAACTTTAAACTTTTATTTTTTTTACAATTTTATTTATTTGTTTTTTTCCCCAAAGCCCCAGTAGATAGTTGTATGTCATAGCTGCACATCCTTCTAGTTTCTGCATGTGGGACACAGCCTTAGCATGGCCAAAGAAGCAGTGCATTGGTGCGCACCCGGGATCCGAACCCGGGCCGCCAGCAGCGGAGCGCAAGCACTTAACCGCTAAGCCATGGGGCCGGCCCTAAACTTTAAACATTTAAACTTTCCATCTCTCACTCAAGCCCACTTTAGGCCCCTTCCCTGCAGCGCAGGCAGCGTCTATATGCACTCAGGGTCCACATGCACTCAGCGTCCACATGCACTCAGCATTGTGCCTTCCTGGTGTGACCTCGGGCCTCCCACTCCTTCCCCACAATGGAAACCTGAGTCTCCCCACCGCACCCATCACAGCCTGTCCTGTCCCCACTGACTGATGAGAATAATTGGTGCCTGTCCTCCTCAGACCCTCTTCGTGTGGATCTGTAGACAACGGATTTCAAATTGATTTAAAGCCTGTGTCTCGCTGGCTTAAAGAAAAATCCCCACAGAAATTAACTCATTTAACATTTGGGGGATGCTCTGCAGAACCCGCGCTGTGTAATTACAGAGGGCGCACCTTTCCCCAGGAGGAGAGAGGGAACGCAGAGGTGCTGAGGCAGTCTGGACGCCCTCCCCAGGGAAGGCAGAGCCAATGTTCCCGGCGTAAATTGCCCAAGGACTCCAGGGCATAGCTGGCACCAGCTTCCCAGCCCACCTCTTCTGAGATAGGGGGAAACCCACTTAACTGATGATTCGCTCTTTTGCTTGCTCACCCCTCCTTCCATCAAGCCAGGTGAGCGCCCAGCGTGAGCTTCAGTCTAGGCCCACATCATCTGTTGCCTGAAGTGTTTTACCAGCTGCTTAAATGATCTTCCTGTGTCCACTCTCTTCCTCCTCCAGTCAACCCCCCACACTGCCACAGGGCAATCTTCCCCCACACGAAGCTCAACAAGTCACCATCCCAAAGAAAGCCCTGCAACGTCCCCACGTTGCCTACAGGATACAGGTCCCTGCTCCCAAGTTAGGCACGAAAGGTGCTTCTCCTCCTGGCACTGCTGAGGTGCCCAGCCCATCTCCCGCACTCCCCAGCTCTTGATTATGGTGATTTAGCCACACTGGTATTTCACGTGACCACACATGATATTCCCTCTGCCTGGAACGCCTACTCACTCCAGAGCTGCTGCCAAATTCATTTCTCTCCCCAAACCCTGCTGGCATCACTGTCTCCCTGGGGCCTCCAGAGGGATCATCACTCCCTCCTCCGTGTGATTTCTATACTTTCCTATACAGTTGGTCCATGCATGTTTGGTCGCTGTTAACGTACATGTGAGTGCTAGGGTATAAGTCCTTTGACAAGCAAGGGCCCACAGAGGCAAGGCCCAGCCCAGCCCATTGCCTGGCTCATGGCTGGTCACGGTGGTGCAGTGTTGAACCGCAAGCACCAAGCTACAGATGGAGATGTATAGACACGACCTTGCCAGCAAGGGGCTCACTTTCTACCGGGAAATGGGCCCTTCTGCTGCACTTCCAATTTACCAGTTGGCCCTGGTGGTGTCGTTTTTGTTGGTTGTTCACCAATATTGATCTATTCAGTACTTATTTTGGGTGGGGATTTTGTTAGGTACCTTAGATGCATCACTTTATTTAATCCAGTGGTTCTCAGCAACACCTGGGAACTTGTAAGACATGCAAATTCTTAAGGCTCTCCCCAGACCCACTGAATGAAAGACTCTGGGGGCGGGCCCAGCGGGCTGTGTTTAACACACCCTCCAGGGAATGCCAAGGCCCACTCGAGCACACATCACCCTAGGGGAATTACTGTCCCAATTTACAGGGGAGGAAACTGAGGCTCAACCATGTCGAGTAATTCACCCAGGATCCCACAATGAGGCCACATCTTGATGGGATCATGTGGTAGACTGAAAAATAGCACCCTAAAAGATAGCCGTGTCAAATTCAGACCTGTGAATGTGACCTTGTTTGGAAAAAGAGTCTTTGAGGGTGTAATTAAATTAATGATTTTGAGACGAGCTTGTCTTGGATTATCCAAGTGGGCCCTAAACACCATCACAACTGTCCTTATAAGAAAAAGGCAAAAAGCTTTGACATCCACAGGGAAGAGAAGGCCATGTGAAGACGAGGCAGCCACTGGAGTGCTGCGGCCACAAGCCAGGGACTGCCAGCAGCCACCAGAGGCCGGAAGAGGCAAGGAGGGATTCTTCCTCGGAGCTTCCCGAGGCCCTGCCAACACCTGGATTTCGGACTCTGGCCTCCAGCACTGTGACAGAATCAATTTCTGTTGTTTTTACACACCAAGTTTCCGGTAATTGATTACTGCAGCCCAGGAAACGAATACAGAGAGTCACGGAGACTGGCACTGCTCTTGGGAACTTGGTCAGACCCCACGATGAGAGACCAAGATGCTTGACAACAATCACACCGGACAAGCCTTTCTCTCTGGCATCTTTTCATCCTAAAGGGAGGGGTGGGCCTGCTCCCTCGGGAGGGGAGGAAGCGGGTCCTGCTTGTCTTTTTATCCCCAGGCATTTATTAAATGGTTGATCTAATGAACATTGTTATCTTGGGGCACAATCCACTGGGAGTGGCTGGGATTTCAGAGCTGGTTCCTCTTCAGGGTTAAGGTTCTTGCGCAGGAAGAAATCTCTGTAAAAGTTTTCTGAGGCCAGAGAAGGTGGTGAATCATTCCCTTTGAGAGATTTCTTATACACGTTCATCTCCAAAGAAGCCAAACAAACAAAGCCGTCGACATGGGCTTCTCACAGTTGAATGTGCCCAGGAAGCCCCTGGAGGTCTTGTTAAAAGGCAGATTCTGAGCAGCCGGCCCGGGCCAGGCCTGAGAGCCTGCATTCCTAACAAGCTCCCGGGGGATGTCCAGGCTGCTGGCCCATGCACCGGGCTTGGAGTTGCAAGGCCAGAGACTGTTGGCTCTGAATGACTCTAAAATCACCTGCTCCAACACCCCCACGACAAAGAGAAGGAAACTGAGGCCCAGAAGGTGGCTCGGCCAAGGTCACAGAGCTAGGAATAAATATTTGATGCCAACCTAAGGGCCCTGGCTTGTCAAGGTGACAAAGCGGATGGAGAACCTTCCCTTTGGGATAAGAGTCCCCCTTCCAGACCCCCGCCCAGCCGTCTCTGCTCCTGTGCCTCATCCTCCTCCAGATTTTAAAACAAACATCAGCTGCCAAGCTGATCGATAGGCCCGCTCATCTGTGAGGTTTGAGGCTCTCTCCACAGATGTAATCAGGGCTCCGGAGACGTCCTGGCAGCAGGCATGTGGGGAGGGAGCACAGTAATACATTTAATCAAGGAACAGATGGGGAGCTGATAGAGTGTGTAGAAAAATCAGGTTTCTGTGATAACATTCTCTTCCCCCACTCAGCCTCCGCATCCCGCGGCTTCTCCAACAACTCCCAGCGCCAACTCCAGCCCTGCCCTTGCAAAAGATTTTTCCCCGGAATGTCAGGGCCCCTGGAGATGCGTGTGGCGGGAGTGGGGTGGAGGCTGCTGTCTGCTGGGCCTGTCCCCCCAGGTTCCTCTGTTCCTTCGCCTCCTCCCAGGGGAGCCAGAGGAGGCTGGGAAGCTGGAGAAGGCCGAGGACTAAATGCTCAGAGCAGAAGGCTTCTGAGATGCTGTCAGCTGCAGACTCCTGGTAGCCTAGAGAGAGGAAAAGGAGCTCCTCTGTCCATTTAACCCCTGGTCCACGGCCGAGTTCACAGACCTTTGACCCCCTGATTCCTCCAGAGGTATCTGGGTCCAAGAAGAAGATGTATCCAGACTCTGCAGTAGTGGTTCTCAGCCAGGGGTAGCTGCCCCAGGGGACATCCGGCAGAGTCTGGAGACATTTCTGATTGTCACGACTCAGGGAGGGTGCTCCTGGCATCTAGTGGTAGAGCCTGAGGATGCTGCTAACCGTCCTATGATGCACAGGACAGGCTCCACCACACAGGATGATCCCACCCACGACATCAACAGAGCCGGCTTCAGAAATCCTGCTCAACAGAAAGCTGGATGCCGACCCCCTCTAGGTGGATTCACCTGGCTTTGTCCCCCTCTACATTCAGTCCTCAGATGGCACATTCACATCTACCCAGGTCCTCCCACAGCAAGTGTGTGTGCACACACGCATTCCAACGTGGCGTTAAATGGGTCACAACAGAGCCAGGATCGACTTGGGCAGGATATTTATCTCCGGGCATCTCAGGTACTCACCGTGACTATGACGTTCACCAGCAGTTGTGTAAGTTAAATTGTAGGTAGGTAGTAAATAAATGCATGAGATAATTTCTTTCTCCTCTTTGCAGACCCGATCTCTTATTTAGTCCCGGAAATCCGCCTTATAAGCAGGGGTGTGGGGCGGGGTCTCTGTATCCTCCCTTCCTCCCACCCCTCTGCCCGCTGGCTTCGCTCTGGACCAGACATCTTTTGGGGACAGGCCCTCGGCCAGCAGGCCTAAAAGGAAGAGTCTAGTCTGTGCAGTCTCCCTCAGGCCTGCTGCCAGACTCTGTGTGTCCTCCCCCACCTCCAATACCACAGCAATGGGGAGAGCTGGATCCCTGCCTTTGGGGTCACCGCCTAGAGCTTAGGGTGACCTCCTGGGGCAGCAGCCTCCAGAACGTGCTTCTCCCCTCTTGCCCTGGTCTTCCTAATAAGGCTTTGACATCGATATAATGCGTTATTAGTAATGACTTGAACTACCTTATTCACTGAGTGTTTAGTATATCCCACAGGCTGAGCTCAACGTGCTTAACTTACGTCACTGAACTGTCTCGGCCATCCTATGATGCTATATTATCCCCATTGACAAACGAAGATGCTGCGTCTCAGAGGGGTTGAGTAACTTGCTCAAGGCCGCAGAGCCAGTAAGTAAGCAGCACACCCAGGACTTGAACCAGTGACTGACTCCAAAGCCCATCCTCCTGGTAGCGCCGCTCCCCACTGCCCCTCACCCCACAGCACCGCATTCCCTAGAAGCTTGTTGAACAGGCAGAGTCCCAGCCCTGCCCTGGAGTACTGACTCGGGATCTGCCCATTCACATTAAAGACCTGGGGATTCGGATGCATTCTAGTGACGATTCTGCAGGACAGGGACCGGCCACACTGCACCAGCTGCGCTTTGTCCTGGCACAAGTGCCGCTCCCCTGGAGGGTGGGCAGGGCTGGGGTGAGAGGACGGAGGTGAGGACGCATCAGAAGTGCGCAGAAACCCAGGGCCCTGGGGCGGGTGCAGAGGACGTCCAGGCCAGTTAGGTCCGGCTTAGGGGACGTTGTGCTTGCGACCTCCAGGGCTGGACGTCACCTGCGTGTGGGTGTGTCCCGGCCTTCTCTCTCGGGATATTCGAGAATACTGACTTCCCACTTGAGCATTCCCCCTGCTTCCAACTCCCTGGACCCCCTCCCCTTCCCCTGACCCCCCGATGCAACCGTTTGGTCTGCTCACCAGGCCTGGGAAGCCCTATCCCCGTCTCCAAGAACACGCTTTCCCCTGGTCCCCACTTTCTGAGAATTCTCCCAACCGCCTCCTGCATTATTTTTTCCCGTAACCATCTCTCCCTCTCATCGGAAACCCTTTCATCTCTCGCTTGAGCTGGGACTTGGGGCTTCTCTGGGCCTCTAAGGTGTTGTTTCTGTTACCAATTAGAATATAAAAGTACAGCCATTTGTCAAAGATACACATAAAGCAACACACGAACTGCACTGCGGAGAGGCGTGGGTCTGCGCACCCAGACGCAGCCGCCTCTGACGCGCACGTCTCTCCTGCGTGGTCAGGAGGCCGGGGACGCGTTTACACAGGTTTCCCTGTGATCCCGCGGGTAGGGGGAGTATTTCCATTTCACCTCTGAGGCGCACGGAGGTAAGTGGCTCCCTTAAGTTCCACAACAAAGTGTATAATTACAGCTAGAAAGAGGCAACCAGCGAATTAAACCTCTGATGCCTCGTTTGATCTACTTCCACCTCACCCAATGTGGCGAGGATCAGCTGACAACTCCAACTCTACCGCTGCCTGTTTCAGTGTATCCAGAAAGTTCTGTGAACACCGTTGCTGTAATGAAGTACTGCAGTTCACAGGATTACTCCATATACTGTAGATTTGTTTGTCCATTTCAATGGTGTATATGCTCAACTCGGAGACAATGAAACGTATCATTTATCCGGAGGTGACTCCATTTGACGGAAACTGCTAGAACTCAGGTGGGTTAAGTCTCCACTCTACCTCTTGGTGATTTGAGGCGAAGATTTTCAAATATTTTTAAAAAGTTTTCCTATTGAGAAGGGAGTAGATTTATTCTAAATGGTTAGAAGGTTGTATTAGACCAGCAAGGAGAAGCAGCAGGGAGAAATTTGGATTTATAATGATAATAATTAATACCAGTAAGAGCTAGCATTCTTGAGCACTTACAATGTTTCAGGCGCTCCAACGGCAGGAGAAAAATGTTTTCCCCTCTGTCTGCAGATGAGAACCTTCCAGGACCTCCTGACAGGGGTGTGCTGGGGAAAGTCTTCAATCCTCCCCAAGGAGGAGAAGCCAGATCTGATTGGAAGGAACCTGACATCAGCTGGGCCGTGTCCCCGACCAGGGCACGTCTCCTTCTCCTCCCTGCACTGCCTGGTGAGAAGGGCAGGCCCTGGCTTGGCTTCCAGGCCCAGCCTGGTCAACACGCCTGGAGCCGGGCAGGGCCTGGCAGCCCTGGGCCAGCCTGGAGGCCACCGCTCTCCACCTCCTGGGGCCAGCTCTCCATTCCACCTGCGATGGGGTCTGCCAGGTGGACAGCAACCTGCTTGGCCAGCCAGGGTCTCCCCCGGGGAGCTAAGTCTGGACTTTGAGTAGGAGGCCCCAGAGCATCCTCCAGTTCAGCGTTTTCAGGCGCCCTGTGCTTTGGAGCAGGGGTCTGCAAACTTTTCCTGTAAAGATCCAGAGAGCAAGTATTTGTGACTTTGTGCCCCAAACAGTCCGTTGCAATGACTCAGCTCTGCCAGTGTAGTGCAAAAGCAGCCACAGACAACACATAAATGAATGAGCAAGGGTGGCTGTGTTCCGATGAAACTTTATTTACATAAACTGGCAGCAGTGGGCTGGATTTATAGCCTGTGGGCTGGAATTTGTCCATTTGCTTTAGAGTCATCGGGCCTCCATCAATAAACCAGTCACTCTGATCCCCTTTTGGGTCCAGGAGCTGAGAGGGGAGCCGGGGTGAAGACTGGTGCTCCTAATTTTCAGCAGGAGTCTTGAGGATTACTCATTAACCTTGTACATCTTCCAAAAGCACTATTGCTTTGATTACCCCCATTTCACAGATGAGGAAATGGAGACTGAGGCTCAGCACTCACCCTAAATCC
>JAQQSS010004009.1:0-10893 GCA_028646465.1 Rhinoceros unicornis
TATTGTTGGGTCTTGCTTTTTAATCCATCCTGCCACTCTGTATCTTTTGATTAGAGAGTTCAATCCATTTACATTTAGGGTAATTACTGATATATGAGGGCTTAATGTTGCTGTTTTGTCACTTATTGTCTGGTTCTTTTGCGTTTTCTTTGTTTCTTGTCCCATTTGTTTCAGACTGCCAATTCAGTTTGGTTGCTCTGTCTTATGACTCTTCTAGTTTTCTCTTTGTTTATCATATGTGGTTTTGTTTTGATTATTTGTTTAGTGGTTACCTTAAGGTTTGGGCAAAAAATCTTGTGTATGAAATAGTCCATTATCTGATGGCCTCCTATTTCCTTATACTAAGTCAATTCCTGAGTTGCTTCTTTTGATATAGAGTAATGAAGATCATGAGAAGGACCACACTGACTAGGCAAATATAACCTTTGGGGAGAAAACGGCAAGTAGGGGAGAAAAAAGATAACCTCAGTCTGTCAAGTCAGAGAACACTGTTAGCTTGTGCTTAACTTCAACCTGGTTAACCAGTGTCCTCTCTTCTACTATTAAGAATACATACTTGCGGGCCGGCCCCATGGCTTAGCGGTTAAGTGCACGCGCTCCGCTACTGGCAGCCCGAGTTCGGATCCCAGGCGCACACTGATGCACCGCTTCTCTGGCCATGCTGAGGCCGAGTCCCACACACAGCAACTAGAAGGATGTGCAACTATGACATACAAAGCCCCGCTACTGGGGCTTTGGGGAAGGAAAAAAAAAAAAAAGGAGGAGGATTGGCAATAGATGTTAGCTCAGAGCGGGTCTTCTTCAGCAAAAAGAGGAGGATTAGCACGGATGTTAGCTCAAGGCTGATCTCCCTCACCAAAAAAAAAAAAAAAAAAAAAAAAAAGAATACATACTTGCGAAATGATTGAGGAATCTATCCTCTCTTCCAAAGATGTCCGATGGCTTTATGATAGTGACTTCTGGAAAAGCATTTCTCACTTCTTTCTCTCCAACAGCCTAAACAAACAACCAAACAAAACAGAGTTCTGAGAAGAGTGAACAAAGCTTCCATTCATTCCACTGTCAGGACACTACTTATATTTCAAAGGTCATATTTTCCTCCAGATTAGGGTAATTATAGTATTCATAAAACTCAGTTACACAGAAATTTAAAAAAAAAATAACACATAAAAATGCCCTGCATCTTACAGCTCTTGTTGGGTTTCTTCTCATATTCATTTCACAGAAGCTTACACAGAAGAAAGAAAAATCAGAGTAGAATTTTTCTAGCCTCCCTTTTTCCTTCTCATCACAGACTCTGGTTTGTGTCAACAATCTGGCCGGCTGCCACAGAAAGGAGAACATAGTGGAACAAGCTACAATAACGGAAGCAGCAACAGTATACCAGAGGAGTCGGGATGGGTCATTTATCTTCCTAATTTCAACTGCTGTAACCCGCTCACTTGTTATCTGCTCACCTCCTAGACAAGGCTTCTTGTTCACTGCCGATATCGGCACCACTTCAGTCTTCCTTTCCACCCCAACTTCCTTTCCACCTACACCACCACTGTGGGCAACATCAACGTCCACGTGGACTTGGACCTCTCAGTTTCTTAAGCGTATCAACGCCAGTGACCTCCTCTTCACTCCACTTCTGCTACTTGCAACTCTGTCAGGCCGCAGAGCATATCAACTACCAAAAGTGCCCTTCTGAAACACTGAATGAAGACAGCCTACTCTCAGGTGACAATCCCTTGTACTTCCAGCCTGTCTGTTCTCCATTCATCTGTTCCCGAGATATCCGTTCCTCAGCGTTCTCAGGAACTCCAGTCCACTGATTCTGCTTTCCTCTCTATCAACCCCTCTTAACTTCCCCCACCTCAGATTAGATTCTACAGCCCAACTTTTCAATCACTCTCTTACCAATATCGTAAACCACCTTGTCCCTCTGTCCTTTACTCTACCCACCAGGCAAAATCTCAATCCTGTAGGAACCCCATTAGCCTCCTTTTTTGAGTCACTGACTCCTGCTGCCTTCAGAGCTGGAGGAAAATAAATAAAAATCATAAATTGGTACCACTGTAAATTCATGTTACCAATTTTAACTGGGCCCTCAACATTTCTGAGAAATAGTGTTTTCTTCTAACTAGTTTACTGTCCCATATGACAATTTCAAACATTTTCTATTCTATTCAAATTTCTCCCTTACTTTTCTCTTCCTTCCAGTAAATGACTTCACCTTCTAACTCAAGGAGAAAATACAGTAGCAGAGAAAAACCAGCTCAAGTTCCCATCACTAAATCCATACTCAGGTGCATGAACCAACATTTTCTCCTCCTTTCTTACCGCAACAGAGGAGCAGTGCCACCTGCAATGCTTTAGAGTTCCCCTCCTTTCATTTTCTCTGGAACCTGCCCAATTTATTCTCTCCCACATCTTCAGTCTCACTCTCTTTACCAGCCCCTTCCCACCAGTATGCAAACAATGTCAAGAGCCTCTACTTGAAAAGAAAAAACAGTCCTGACTCCACATGCCCGTCCAGCTTCCTGGCCCCTCCATCCTCCTACCAAACCACTTAAAAATGCTGCCTGCCCTCACTGTCCCCACTGTCTCAACTCCTGCTCACTCTTCACTCACCTATACTCTGGATCCTGCCCTGACACTGCACTCAAACTATTCTTGATAAGGTCACCGATGACCTCCATGTCAGCGAATCCAAGGTGACTTTACACCTCTCACCTTACTTGGCTTCTCAACGGCATTCATAAGTAGCTACTCCCTCCTGCGACACCGTCTTCTCTTGGCTTCCACAACCTTGCACTCTGCTGGTTTCCCTCCTACTCCACTGTGTCCACTCCTCTCTTTCTGTCTGTTTTGTTTTTGCAGGTGCCTCCTCGGCTCCCAAACCACTGATCATCGGTATTCCTCTGGTCTAGTCCAAAGCTCTCTTCTCAATCTACACTTCCTCACCAGGCCATCTTATCCTCTCCCATTGCTTCAATTAACAAGAAATGCTGGTGACTCCCTAATTTATATCTCCACTCCAGACCCCTCTTCTGAGCTCCAGGATCATAAACTCCATTCACCACTGTTACCTTGTTGATTGACATGCAATCAATGACATGCTGCACACTGGAATTACCCAAGGATAGTTAAAAAATACTGACGCCCAAGGTATATCCCCAGAGATTCTATTTTAATTGGTCTGGGTGCAGCTTAGGTATCAGGATTTTTCAAAGCTCCCTCAGTGATTCTAATGTGCAGCTAAGGCTAAGAAGCACTGTCCTAAAGCCTAGTGTCCCATATGTTTCACCTCATTCAACAGTACCACCATCCACGCAGTGGTGTGAGCCAGAGGGCTGGGCGTCTCTGACTCTTCCCTCGTTCTCATCACTGACAACTTGCTCCATCCCTCCCAAACAATCACGAATTCAGATGATTCTATGAACGCTAGGGCTGAGGCAGGCACAGTGTGCACTCTCTCTCTCTCTCCAAGGTAGTACGAAAATGTGAGGGCCGGATGTACCATCAGCCAGTTCTGTGACTATGAGAAACAAAGCTTACACACAAAAAAAGAGCTGAAAGAATCACAGAGAGACAAAGCTGAAGTCCCGATGAACCTGGGCACCAATGTGGCTAAGATTCCCTATTGCTGGATTTTTCAGATATGTAGGCCTATAAATTCCCTTTATTTTTAAGCCAATTTACACTGAATTTTCTGACGCTTGTAATTAAATGCTCCTATCTGATAGGTGCCCCCTCTCCCCCATTATATGTTCCTATGGCACAGTTTGCTACTCTGTAATATCTGGTGCATCTGGAATTATTTTCCTCAATGGACTAGAAACTAGATATGGGCTAAGACCACGTCTGTTTCATTCACAACCGTATCCCAGCACCTAACACAATATGTAGCATACAATAAGTGCTTAATAAATAATTAGTTCAACAAAAGAATAGAGTGGATTGAAAAGTTGACGCCACTGTCAAGGAACTCTGTGGTGCTTATCAGTCTGACTGAAAGCAGGCTCACTGCGGCAGAAGCCAATGCTAAAGGCAGTTCCAGACACTGCAATCCTTTCTGAGTCCTTGATAATAAAGGTGTTTCAGGTTACAGACTGTTTCCAAACCAGAGTGGTCAATCCCTAGGTACAACCTGGACTACAATGGGGTTTCTGGAAGTACAAGAAGCCTAAATACTATGTGAATAGCCATTTTCCTTGGCAAACATTTATCCCTGTCATCCTCAGCCTTCACATAACCCCTTCAAGAGTGGCATAAGACCATGACTGTGCAAGGGGTCTGAGAAAGAAAGATGGTCCTTTAACCTTGGTAGGAGTTACAGATATGATTCTTTTGGCAGGAATCATACTCTACCTTTTATGATGTTTACTGTGTAATTCTATTATACCCCAAGAAACTTAAGCATTTGTCAGCAGGTAATAATATGGTCTATTCATCTCTGAAGCTCCTTAGCGTAGTTGCCTGCAAACAGAAGGCACTCAACGAAAGTGTCAGAACACACACACATGAAATCTAATTCTGGATATGGAGAATTAGAAACCCCTTCTAATTCTGGATATGTCAAGGAGAAACCCTTCTTTTTTTTTTTTTTTTTGCGAGGAAGATCAGCCCTGAGCTAACATCCATGTCAATCCTCCTCTTTTTTGCTGAAGAAGACTGGCCTTGAGCTAACATCTATTGCCAATCCTCCTCCTTTTTTTCCCTTTTTCTCCCCAAAGCCCCAGTAGATAGTTGTATGTCATAGTTGCACATCTTTCTAGTTGCTGTATGTGGGACACCGCCTCAGCATGGCCAGACAAGCGGTGCGTCGGTGCGCACCCAGGATCCGAACCCGGGCCGCCAGTAGCAGAGTGTGCACACTTCACCGCTAAGCCATGGGGCCGGCCGCCAAGGAGAAACCCTTCTGATTTAACTCACATTTCAAAGGGGTTGAGAAACTCTAGCTCTGTGAACTGCTTCCCAAATCAATTTGTTACCTTATTTCTCAGATATCTAGAAGAGCTTTTAATATCAGCATTCAGATGGGAAATATGAATGAATTTTTCAATTCCAGCTTCCTTGGACACTTGAGCAATCGCTAGGGGAATCTTCACAAAAACATCCTCAAAATCAAAATTCCTGGAAGAAAAAAATAGGGATCAGTTAAGAACACCTGACTCAGGATTTCAAAGCTTTCTGCGATAAGCTGGTTTTCATCCTATTGCTGAAATCATAATAGTTAAACTTTTAAACAGCACTGATTTAACCCAAAGTCAAAATTAATGTTTTTTTTTTTTCAATTTTACAGGCCTGTTCATCATCATTATTATACTTAATTTAAGGCTTACTATATGTTATAAACCAGCATGCGTAACATTCTCTGTCCTCAAGGAATTCTAAATCTGAGGCCCTTTCGAAACATCTGGCTGCACTGGTTGGGTGGGGAGGGGGGAAGTATTGGGGGCTGGAAGGGGAATCACTTCTTACCCTTGGGCCTTTGTTTCCCTCAGGAAAAAAAAAAGGGAAACTAAAAAGTCAGTCACTAATTTTCTCCAACAACATTAACTACATGCTTACTCTGTACAAGGCACTGTGTTAGTCACTACGGGGGATATAAAGTTGAACAAGACCCTCCAAGTCTTCAAAAACTTAAAATATATAGTGAGGTAGACACATATAAATAAATCTAAGTCAAACTTTAATAAATTGTAGAATTACAGAATTAAAACGTTATTTGTTGATAAACAATCCAAACAAAAGCTACAAAAAACTGTCCAAACCAGTACTCACGCCATTTTTGATTAACAATGTGGAGAACAGATCCAGAACTTTGTCTACTCAAGAAAAATCAAGGTTCAACTTGTTGAACAGTAGAACAGGGAAAATCCTCCTTGCTAACCTCATCCCAGCTGGACAGACCCAAGCACAGGACCAACACCGGTCATTCCATCACATTAATGACACTGACCACAATGACACAATCCATACTGGCTTGTTAGGGGCAGCACATCACACTGCTTACTTACATCAGACTTACTGCCAACTAAATTCCCTAAGGAGGAGTCACCGGGTATGTAAAATGTTCAGTCTTTTGATGGACTAATTGAAAAGGTCACAACTACAATGCCTGGCATATTAGGTGCCCAATGAACATCTACTGAACCCTAAGACAGCTTATGCAAAGAAGAAACGAGAGGCAGACACTTACTTGGTTTCCCATTCTCGCCCAACGAGATTGATGACCACATTGCTGCGCTCCACTGCTCTTCGGATAGAATCTTTGTTTCTCCCATTCCATTCCTATAATAGCAGTAGCCAGTCACATGAAAACATAAGGGGTGCACCCTGGCAATGAACACTTCTACAGCCCCCAACCAGCAAGTTTCAAAATGGGCCACCTGTTATAGTCGTAATACGACACCATTTCGTACAGGCTCCATTATTACAACAGAAATAATTTTGAGGTCTCAGACTTCCTGTTGATTCTCTGACTCTTCTGGAGACAAACAGGTCAAAGTACATTTTATTCAGGTAATCAAATGACAGAACTAGAAAAGACATATTCATTTTTAATGGGGCATATCAATTTTTGTCCACCTAACTGACCCCCACAAGTTTGTAAAGGAATCCAGTAATCAAGTCTCCCTTCCTGAAATATAGCCAAAGAACCAATGACCATTTGGGAGGTAAACTGACTTTCTCTTTTTAGCAGCGACCAGTTAGACTGCAGATAGGAGGAATGCTCTTAAAGGCTAACATTAAATTAGAAACATTTACAACTATTTTCCTATTTCTTTTTAACTCTTTACTCTTTATAATCCTAGATCTAGTCATTTCTACTTAAACAAATGAAAACAAAACTCAGAGACAACTGACCTGCCTAAAACTTCACGGTGAGCCAATGCCAGATTTCAGTGTAGAACTATACTTCTGAGCAGTCAGGTAGGAGTTAAATTAGATTGATGATTCTTTATCCAAAATAGTGACTGGGGATTAAATAACCCCAGACAAAGGTACAGAATTTTCTACGTCAAAACTATACTGAATTTTAAAAATATTTCAATGGAAGATAATAAGGAATAATTTATTACGGTCAAATATTAAGTGTGTATGTATGAATGAGTAGGGTGGGAGGGAGAGTGAGAGAAGAAGGGAGAACGGGGAAGAGAAAGGGTGAGAGAGAGAGAGAGTACTAAAATGCCTGCATAATCAGACAAGAGAGAATGGGCTACAGAAATGAGATTCTAGAACAAAAAGATGAAGCCCTCAGCAGGAGGAACTAGTTACAACTGATGATGGAGAGTGGGGTACAGGAGACAGTATAGAATAATAGATCTGAAGTCAGACAGGAATGCAAATTCCAGTTTGCCATTTACTAACCACGTACAAATGATCTCTCCAACCTCCACGTAAAATCTGAAAATGCAACCTACCTCAAGGGGTTGCTATGAAGATTAAGTGAAATATACATAAAATCTGCAGCACAGTGAGTGACATACTCAACAAAAAAAGCAGCTCAACCCACAGAGAGCTAAAAACGTCTTTTCCAGACAAGATGGCAGGGTGAGAGAGGAAGAATCCAAGAAGACTCAAAGAGTGGAAGAGCGGGCCGACCCTGTGGCTTAGCGGTTGGGTGCGCGTGCTCCGCTGCTGGCGGCCCGGGTTCGGATCCCGGGCGCGCGCCTACGCACCGTTTCTCCGGCCATGCTGGGGCCGTGTCTCACATGCAGCGGCTAGAGAGATGTGTGGCTGTGACATGCAGCTATCTGCTTTGGGGGGAAAAAAATAAATAAATAAAATTATAAAAAAAAAAATAAAAGAGTAGAAGAGCTTGAGGCGTAACTGCATGAATGGCCCAAGAGCCCAAGAGCGATGTGGGCAGAGAAGGAATCAAAAGGAAACAAAATTCACAGGGATAAGGCCCAGGGGGCACAGTCAGATTGGTAAAACAAGTAGCCATTCAGACAGCAGTTTCAAACAGAGACTAAAGCGGGAAAATTAGCACCCCGCATCCGATGTGGTCCATCCTTCTCAAAAATAAACAACAATAATATAGCGCTCCCCCATTATACCTTCCCTGGACTTCCCCTTTCATAAACATTATTATATCCAAAGTTATGTGTTTGGTGACTGTATTCCCTGTTAAGACTGTGAACTCCCTTTGGTCTTGCTCATCAAGACATGCTCAGAACTTAGCTCAATGTCAGGCATATAGCACTCAATAAGCACCTGTGGAAAGAATGGAATACATTTCATCTGGCTCAATTCCAATGATTCCACATTTGCATACCAGTGAAAGTTTTCACCTATCACTTGCTAAATACTTTAATTTTGAGGACTGACAAGGTGACTAATAATCTTAAATCACAAAAAACTGGGAAAAAGCTAAGCTCCTGTAAGTGTAGTATCAAGAAGATATTTGAGAGTAAGATTTTGAAAAAGAAAAACACTTTAGATACAAGAAATTTCCAATAGAAATATTATACTTAGCTTGTGAACATTCAGTGCAGAATAAATGAAAATGCCACTAAAAATAAGTCAAAATTTAAAGGGATCACAAATACTCTGTACAATATCAGAGATACTAAGGACGTTTACCAAACATTTTTTAAAAGGGGAAAGTGTGTAAAGGGAGGAGCTCAGTTCCAGAGGATGACAGAAGTAGGAAAGTGAGCTAAAAGAACAGCAGAGCCAAGCATCAAGGCCCAGAGTGTTTCTCCACAGGATCACTGCACGCCCTACAGGCAGGACAACTCTTTTGTGGAGAAAGACTGCCCTGTGCACTGTAGGATATGTAGCATCCCTGGCTCCTACCTGATAAACCAGTATGGTCTCCAGTCACTGTGATAACCCAAAGGGCCCACACTTTTTTTTTTTTTTTTTTGGTGAGGAAGATTAGCCCTGAGCTAACATCTGTTGCCAATCCTCCTCTCTTTGCTGAGGAAGATTGGCTCTGGGCTAACATCCATGCCTATCTTCCTCTATTTTATATGTAGGACACCTGCCACAGCATGGCTTGACAAGTGGTACATAGGTCTGCGCCCAGGATCCAAACTTGTGAACCCAGGTCCACCAAAGTGGAGCGTGTGAACTTAACCACTACGCCACCAGGGCGGCCCCAGGGCCCACACATTTTTAATCACTCCTTTGAAGGGTCTTCCCCTACTCTATTCGCTCTGTCTAGCCCTACTGGCAATGTTGGGCTAAAGGAAGACCTGCAGATTAAAGAAAACCAACAGGAAATGCTCAGGAAGGACTGTTCTAAGTTATGCCTATGCCAAGCACATCGTAATTCAGACTTGCCACATTTCAAGTGCTCAATAGCCATGAGGCTACTGGCTACCATACTGGACAGCACAGCTCTAGAGCAGGGGTTGGCAAGCTATGACCCACAGGCAAATCTAGCCTGCAGTCTAACTTTGTAAATAAAGTTTTATTGGAACACAGCCACTTCCATTCATTTACATATTGTTTATGGCTGCTTTAGGGCTACGGGGACAGAGCTGAGTAATCATGACAAAGACCCTATGACCTGCAAAGCCTAAAATATTTACTATCTGGTTCTTTAGAGAAGAAATTTGCCAACTGCAGTTTACAAGAATGCCCGGTGAATGGAGGATGTCCTTGGTCCACTCTGGGATGAAACTGTTACTTTACTATACTGCCTTTCTCTGCTAAAAATGACCTTAGTAATTTACATCTGTCAACTCCAATAATAGTAATACAGGCTCTTACCAAAAAGATAATCTGGCCCAGGTCACCCATGGGACGAAGGTGCATGATGTCATATGTATCACACCGATAGGGTATGATCACCTGTGACCCCATACGTCCTAAAAAAGAATGGATTTAAACAAGGATTAACGTTAACATAATAAGGATACATTATACAACAGTGATTTGGTAAATATTTAAATTCTAGTCTGATATGTGAATTGATACTATCTTTAGCAAAAAGCACATTTTGCCACGCTAGAGATGCCATAACTTTTCAGAGTCCTCTATTCTCATTTTAACATCCTATATAGAAAGCATGGGTGGGCTCATAATGCACAGCAGACCAAAATTACATAAATCCAGGATAGGAGTATTTTGTAACACTGTTAAAATGAAAAGAAACAAAGCTCATGGCTTCTCATTAGGCAATCCTAGTAAGTGGCCTTTAGTATACTAAACTCAAGGAACTTTACTTACCAAGGCGATTGACAACATATCGGCCCAGGAATCCTGTTGCTCCAAACACAGTGGCCACAACCCCACTGACTGAAGAGCGCCCGCCTTTCCCATGAGGTATGAGTGCGTGATGAAGCTGGCGCTGGGGTGGGCCATGAAACACGGATGTGGCTATTGCAGTAATAGAAGAACCTTAAACAAAACCCCAGAATATACAAAAATGGCCAATGTTAATATAAATGTGACTATGAATACAAACAGTTTCTTTTCCTAGCAACTTGTAATGTTATTTTGCTATCAGTATTTTCATTTACTGAGGTTAAAGTTTAAATTTAACTTTCAAATTGGAAGTTATAATTCAAGTGCCAACAGCAAGAATAAACACAAACTATTGCAACAAAGAATACATAGGACATAAGGAAATATACAAAAAGGAGGAAGTAAACTCCCTGCCCCATAGGATATAATTTAGCTAGGAAGATAAATCACATTTAAAAAAACATTAAACAGGGGCCGGCCCGGTGGCGCAAACGGTTAACTGCGCGCGCTCCGCTGCGGCGGCCCGGGGTTCGCCGGTTCGGATCCCGGGCGCGCACCGACGCACTGCTTGTCAAGCCATGCTGTGGCGGCGTCCCATATAAAGTAGAGGAAGATGGGCATGGATGTTAGCCCAGGGCCAGTCTTCCTCAGCAAAAAAGGGGAGGATTGGCAGATGTTAGCTCAGGGCTGGTCCTCCTC
>JAQQSS010004010.1:0-10892 GCA_028646465.1 Rhinoceros unicornis
AGAGATTGGTTTTCTTTTTGCTATCGAAGAAATGTGGCTCTGGTTTTCACTGGTCTTAGAATTTATAATCATTTCTACTACTATATGGTCATGGAGTAAACCTTTGCAATGTTTCTGACACAGCACTACTCACGTGTATTATTTGTCCATGTAGAAGAAGCTGGTAGGGAGGGGGGTGTTGTTCATACAGTAATTTAATGATTAAATTTTAACATGTCAGGTGTAAACTGGAGATTGAAAAAACGCTCCATGTCGAGAGAATTTAGAATGGGGAAAATGTATTAGCTATTCGTTGTGCTCATTCTTGGCAGTACTGAAGCATTTTATTTTAAATGTACTGTTCATTTTGGGTGTTCTGTTTTGTTTCTCTTATGTAAACTTTCCTCATTTATGACACATAGCAGCGTGTTTTTTCTAGAAATAGATAGCATTCATAAACTGAAACAGTTTCATTGGGGAAATTTTCGGTGGCACTGCAACAGAACTGCCTTGGCAGAAATATTGGAATCCTATAAAATAGAGTTAATATTGATATACTTTAATCAAAAATTTCTGTTTAGAAGCAATAAAGTTGTTCATTCTTAGGCAGTCTTCGTTCTATCTTTATCCTTCCTGCTAAAAACATCTTTCAAATCTTTGGAGTATGACGCCATAACTGTATATCTCCAAATTTTCTTTCCCTAGTACTAAAAGAGAATTATTTTTTTCACTTTATTGAGAAATAATTGACAAATATAATTGTTTATAATATATTTTCAGTGTACAGTGTAATGACTTGATATACATAAACATTGTAGACTGATTACCGAGATCAAGATAATTAACACATCCATCACCTCACAGAGTTAGCATAGGTAACTTTTTCTGTGTGGTGAAAATTCTCAAGATCTACTCTCAGCAACTTTCAAGTGTACAATACCATCTTATTAACTCTAGTCATCATACTGTGCATTAGATCCTCAGAACTTCTTATACCTGGAAGTTTGTACCCTTTGACCTACATCACTCCCTTTTACCCTCCCCCCCAGCCCCTGGCAACCACCATTCTATTCTCTGTTTCTGTGAAATCAGCTTTTTTGAAAATGAGGGCTCTTGAGTTGTAAGGGCCCTGAGAATCTCCCAGCCCTGCCTCGCTGGGGTGGTGTACGGTCATTCCCAGTCCTCTCTGATGTCTGATAACACAATCGCCAGGTTCATTTTGTTGCATCAGTCCCCAGAGCAAACCTTTGCCAGACTCGTTGTGATTGTCTGCTCTGGCAGGAGGCACCGTCTCCTCATGCTCACCTGCCTGCATCCTGCACATCCTTGTTCTGCACCTTTGCTCAGGCTGTTCCCACTAGCTAGGGTGTGTTTACTCTCTCTGTCCACTCCATCTCTGCCTTTGGAGATCTTACCCATCTGTAGCAGTCCGTATTCGTCCGAAGGCAACAAAAGCTACTCTTGCTGTTTTAAGCAGATGGGTATTTTGGTGCTGTTAATTAGGTACTTACAAAATCTCTGGGATGGGTGGTTGTGGGGCCTCTAGGAATGACACCCAGAACACCACCACTGACCTGGCCCACCAAAGGGAGCCACTACTTTTTCCATATCCAGAGAGGTGGGAAGTCAGGAGGCTACTGATGGATCACTGGACTTCAGGACTCATAGTTAATGCTGCAGTCCAGGGGGAGGAGGCCACCACCACAGCCACTGCAGTTGTCTCTCCACACCCACACAATGAATGACTGGACACTGGAGCATTGCTGTGGAGTCCTCCGTATCTCCACAACTTTGCTTGCCAGGAGTCAAAAACAAAACAGCTGAAGATGTAGGAAGATAGTCTTTGCTTCACTCTAGTCTTCCAAATATATGAGTATATAAAAATAAATAAATTAATTAATATATGTGTGTATATATTTATGCACACACACAAATACATGTACCTATATATATTCCAAATAGAAATATAAAATATGTAAATATGTTAAAATATAAATATATTTCATATATTTATATTAAAATACATATAGCTTATTATGTTCCAGGCAATGTTCTAAGCTCTTTACATCAGTTAACCCTATGAGGTAGGTACAATTACTGCCACCATCTTTTAGATGAGGAAACTGAGGCACAAAGAAATTAAGTAGCTTGCACAGATTGTAAGCATCTTCACCTGCAAGACACATTTTGTGACCTCCCTTCCACTCCCCCACCCCCTCGCTCCTAGAATAGTGTTTTGCCCAAATGCTCAAAAAATGTTTACTGAATTGATTGAAAACAGATGTGTGTCATTGGTAAACTATCTTCCCCTCTTTGGGCCTTAGAGTTCTCCTTTGAGAAATGAAGGGCTCGGACTCCATGATCTCTACATTCCTTCCTGCTTATATACCTGAGGGCTCCTTGGGTTGAGTTGCAAGGGCAGCCACAAGAAGAGCTACCATGATAGTTCTGTCACTGTGTGCCAGGCTCTATTCTAGGCACTTAACATGCATCATTTCATTTGAGCCTCTCAACAACCCCGTGAGGAAGTTATGGTCATTATCCATTCCTATTTTACATTTGAGGAAATGCGTGCTCAGAAAGGAGAAGCGACTGGTCCATGGTCACACCACTAGTGAGTGGCTGAGTTCAAATGCCAAATCCTGTCTACCTAACTGCTAACTACCTGTGCTCTTAATCACTGAGAAAGTCTTAGTTTTCTTAAAAAGAATGACATCTGAGGCATGGTTTTGTCTTCTCCTCCTCCCATATATACTTCTTTGTTTTTCATCTTTATCTTGATCATCATCATCATCCAAAAACATTGCAGGTGCCCTGGCCTATATTTTCTGATTCTCACCCCTCTTCTTGGTATTGAGGTGAAGAATACTTTTCTTGGTATTGAACACATGTGACATGTGTTGACGGCCAGGAGCCTTTTTCATTGCTGTGTTGGTTGTTAATAAACACTAATGAGCTGGTCCTATCTCCCAGAGCAGGGACAGAAACCACAGGACCTGGTTCTAATAGCTGTCAAGAGAATAAAAACTAGAAAATGTTGTTGTGGTTCCCACACCACATTGTCCCATTTCTTCCTTGCATTTGTTATCTAATATTCTTTTTTTTAATAAAACCCACTTATTTTGTAATAAAATATCCTTATTTGTAAAAACAGATCTCTCTGTATCATTGTAGTCTTCAAAATCCATGTTTATATGTGTAGAATGAGATCTGAAAATACACACTAAAAGGTATTAACCATGGTTATATGTAAGTAGTACAGTTAATGACTTTTTAGTTGATTCCATTTTCTTGCATGTATATTCTAATTTTTTTCTATCATGAGTTTGTGTGACTTTTGTAAGAACAGAAGAATGGTAAAGCAAAATGTTGACCATCGTCTGAATTGGCGTGTTCTGAAAGCTGAAACCATCACGTGTCTTTCCTCTGTGCCCCTGTCTCTAAGTCAGTCAGATACAACGCTCTTCTATGTCAGCTGCCCAGGCAGAGCAGGGGTTATGAGGCATTAGGGTCTCATCGGAAGCCTGACTAGAGCATTTACCAGACTGTCCATCGCTTAGAACTCCCAGTGACCAGGACTTTCTAGGTTTGTGACTTCTGACCTCCAGAGTATATTTGTGTACATAGTTTTATGTGCTTTATTTGAAGTGCAAACAACAAATCTATACCTTACTCAGATCTGTAACTCACAAAGGACTTGAGAAGGTACATTATTTTATGTCGAACAGTGTTCCATAATAGATAAAATTATTAAAAATGATAACTAACTTTTGTACAGGACTTTAGAATTTACATGGCCTGTTCACTTCCATCATCTCATTTGGTCTTCACAGTCTTCTAGGGGGTTAGGACAGGGATTGTTATTTAATTTTACAGATGACACAACTGAGGCACGAAGTGGTCAGCTAAGAAGTGTCAGAGCCGAGACTTGAATCCACGTTCCTTGACTCTTGTCACTTCATCACAGTGTTTCCATGAATGAAATGAGATATACTAGGTATTCAATAAGATGATAGCTGCTGCTGCTGCCTCTCCTCCTCCTCCCTCCTCTTCCCCCCTCGTCGTCTCCTCCTCCTCCTCCTCCTTCTTCATTTCAGTATCTTCATGGCAGTTTATATTTGATATTTTCAGAGACTGAAGATCTGTTCATGAATGAACCCTCATAATTCCCATGTGCTAGAAACCCCAGAAGAGGAGGGGTGACATCAAAGGCACAAAATTGTCCCTCTTGCATCTCCTTCCCTCTCTTTCCCTCCTCCTTCCATCTTTCTTTCAATCTCTAGTTAATTCTCTATGTATTTCTTTTAAACTCTCCTTCCCAAGATTCACTGGAGATTCAGACAGCCCTGGCAGATGGCCTGAGAGGCCAGCTTTCATAACTTGATCCTTCTCTTTTCGGCACCGAAGGATAAATATTTCACCATCAGCATATTTTCTCGATGACCTAAGGCTTTCTGATGACTTGCCATCTGCGGGGCCTAGTTTATTTTGTTGCCCTGGCTTTTAAAGAGCTTTCTTGTATGTAATGTGTTTATGACAAATAACCAGTTGCTTGTATTTCAAGGAGAGCCGTCTGAGCGGAGCAAGTTACAATATGCTTTTCCCCCTGCAACCATAACTGTAGATGTTATAAAATAACATCTATAAGCGTTACTATAAGGGGCCAGTTGCCCCGTATGGATAGAGCTTAGCGGGTGCCTCTATTTCTCGTACTTGGTTGTATTTGTCAAGTTACTTGTCAACACCCCTCCTCCTCACTCTACTGTGTACTCCTTAAGGGTAGGACTGTGTCTGAATCACTTTTATATCCCCAGGGTCTGATACTTATTAAAAGTAGAATAACAATGAGAAATAACATGGCCTCTGCACAAAGGATAATTTACAAGCTTCTGAAGCCTTCTGGAAATATCCTGAGGCTTGAGTTCCTCATCTGTTCAGCGGGTGCAATAGTGATTTTACAGAGTTGCTGCTCAGGGACCCCCGGTTCTTGTTAGTCTTCTCGGTCTCCTCCCTGACCTTCAGGGCAGCGCTTACATCAGCAAATCCAGGCTCCTTTGCACCTGGCAATGATGAGTTTAAAATCTGTTTATAAAGAACATTAAAGCCCTGTTTTAATTGAATATAGTAGCTTTCACATACTTTATTAGTAAATTTGGAATCCTCACTCGATCTTAGAAGTTGCCCTCTTTTCTCACATATTCTCTGAACCTGAGCTCAAGAAAATTATTCATTAAAATATTTAAATCAGCTACCAGAAACATTAATGAGGATAAACATCTCAAAGGGCCATATTGATTATCCTATGCTTCCATTCTATCTGAAGGCTGGCTCTCCACCCGGCCCTAAATGTTTGTGTGTGCAAGGGCCGCAAGACCATCCATAGTCAGCAGGAAATTACATAACTCATGGATCCTACAAGTGAAGCCCAGTTTTTCCTTTAGAAGTTTATGGCACTGGGATTGAACAAATTCATGTCGAAGGTGTAGTGAGCTCTGTGGCTGACAAGGTGGATGGCCCTGGGTAAGTCATTAAACTCAGTGACTCTGTCAAGTCATGTGACAAATGAGGGTAATCAATCTTGAGTGCCTCTGTGGAGTTCCCAGGCCAGCTTAAGGGCACCTCTGTGTATGGAATGTGCTGGAAGGTGCTGCCACACACATGGGAGGGATTCATCTTAGGATGGCTACTCAGTCACAGATCTTGCAGTAGAGGCACAGATTTGCTTTACCTCCAGTTTACAAACATACAGGATTAGCATTCCCATGCAGTGTCACTCAAGTTACTTCTGGAATCCTGCTGTTGCCAACGGAAGTCAACAGAGTGCTTCCCCTCCATGTGTACCAAGCATGCTCTACTCTTTACACAATGGGAATGATCTTGAAGAATTGAGTGAAAATCACATAGTCATACAGCAACTCATGTTTACTTGAAGGAAGTTTACTTTTTGTGGGAAATCTGTGATGAATTATTTAGTAAAGGAAAATGTCCTTTTATAATAGAAATAATCATCCTCTAATCTATCTCTTCTATAAGTTTAGATTCTTTTATATAATTTTTTCTTTGTCATGCCAGCCTGTAATGTATTCTAAAGTATTGTAATGTAAAATAATGTGCTCTAATGCCTTCTAAAAAGGTGATGATATAATTTAAGTATTTAGTAAATAAAAAGCAGATATTTAGTAAGAGTGATAGCAATTGCTCCTGGGTTTTGAGTGCTTACTATGTGCCCCACACTGTGCTAACTGCATTATATGCTCTATCTTATTGGATCCTCACTATCTGATAGATATCCTGAGGGTAGACTATAGTAGTTTATAGTGTATAGAGTTTGGAGTCTGGGTCGTGGGGCCAGGAGGGAGCATAGAGGGTCTCAGGTTCAGGGGAGGACTTTGTGGTCCAGAAAGGTAAAGCAATTTCCCTTGATTCACTCAGCAGCTTAGTGGAAAGGCTGGGATTAGAATTCAGGCTTCTCACGATAGTTGCAGGTTAAGGAATGAAGGAATCATCAACATTTAATAAATAAATAAAATAAATAAATAATAATAAATAAATAAAAATAAAACAAAAGGTTTTATTTTTTAAAGTGTCCAGCACCTCTGAGCCCAACGCCTTTGTACTGAGACTTGTTTAGTCTGGTGAGAGTTGGCCAGATAGGGAATCCTACTGAAAAACAGTGCTTATATTAATAATGGTCTTGGTAAAATACAATAAAGAAGAATAAAGAGTTTAAAACATAAAAAAGTTCAAAGAAATAGAAAATTATACAAGATAGAGTAGCAGGCTCAATATAATTTAAACCAGGGTTGGGCAAACTTTTTCTGAAAAGGACCAGATAATATATATTTGAGGCTTTGTGGGCCATATGGTCTCTGTTGCAACTACTCAAGTCTGCCATTGTAGTACAAAAAAAGCCACAGACCATACAGAAACATATGGCCATGTCTGTGTTACAGTAAAACTTTGTTTACAAAACAGGTGGCAGACTGGATTTGGTTTATGAGCTGTAATTTGACAGCCCCTGTCTTAAACAATCCTGGTCCTATAGCAAGGAGCATGAATTGGTGTGCTTCTGAGTGCTTTGGGGTGTGTATCCTCCTTTTGTCAGGCAGGCAGGAAAAGGCCAAGCCAAAGTTAGGGTAGAGCACTCCAGTGTTGCTCAATGTCTCTGGTTACCCTTGGGTGTGCCAAAGGCCACATTTCTCGGAGGGTATTCCTTACTGATAGACTGGCTATTATGTTTCACTGTTCTTTTTGGAAACTCAGCTTAAGAGGTGTTTTGAGCAGTGAAGTCACATCAGCTAATATGTATCTCAGTGGTAATGACAAGAAGCCCCAGGCTTGGCCTCACCAAATACCAGGGTCTACAAACTGCGCCACTGAACTTAAGCCCCACTGCCTGTCCCCCCATTGTTCTCCCTGTTGAGTCAAAAGTATTTCTGAATAATGATAGTGATAATCATGGTAGTTAATATTTATTGAGGACCTTCTATGTGTCAGACAATTTACCTGACATTAATACATTTTCATCATTGAATTCTAACAACTCTATAAGGCAGATACTATCATTTCTCCCATTTTGCACATGAGAAAATTGAGGCTCAAAGAAGTTCGGTAACTTGATTAAGGTCAAATAGCAGGTAAGTGGCTGAGGTGGATCTAAAGCGCAGGCTGAGTGATGATCAAGTCTCTGCTCTTTATCACTCTGCCACACCTCCATCTCGTCCCAGGTTCTCGAGGTCACAGGCTGCCTGCTTTTCAAAGTAGACATAATCTCCATATTGCTCTGAATCTGGGACTGAGAATTTTTCTCTCTTCCTCCTCTCCCATGTTGCTCCTATCTGTCCTTGAGTCTCAAGTCTCAGGCCTGCAGTACTTCACACTCGGACCCCTGCAGTGGCTCCTGACTGGCATCTCTTTAAAACAGCTCTATGGAGATAAACAAGTAACCTACAGTCAATTTTAGAACATTTTTATCACCTCAAAAAGAAGCCCCAGGGGCCGGCCCCGTGGCTTAGCGGTTGAGTGCGTGCGCTCTGCTGCTGGCGGCCCGGGTTCGGATCCCAGGCGCGCACCGACGCACTGCTTCTCCGGCCATGCTGAGGCCGCATCCCACATACAACAGCTAGAAGGATGTGCAGCTATGACATACAACTATCTACTGGGGCTTTGGGGGGAAAAAGGAGGAGGATTGGCAACAGATGTTAGCTCAGAGCCGGTCTTCCTCAGCAAAAAGAGGAGGATTGGCATGGATGTTAGCTCAGGGCTGATCTTCCTCACAAAAAAAAAAAAAGAAGCCCCAAACCCTTTAGCTATTACACTACTATCCCTCTGTCCCCTCTGACTTCAGCCCTAGGCAACCGCTAATCTTTCTGTCTCTATAGATTCCCCTGTTCTGGACTTTCATATGAATGGAATCATATAGTATGTAGACTTTTGTGACTGGCTTCTTTCTCCTAGTATAATGTTTTCAAGGTTTATCCATGTTGTAGAATATGTAAGTACTTATTCTCTTTTATGACCAAATAATATTCCATTGTATGGATATACTATATTTGTTTCTCCCTTCATCCATTGATAGACATTTGGGTTGTTTCCACCTTTTGGATACTATGAACTAATTGGCCTCTTTAAATGTATTCTGCACAGCACTCTCAGATTAATTTTCCTAAAGTGCAGCTCTCATCATGTCACCCCTCTGATTCAAAGTCTATGTATCTCATTTCCTTTGCTGGACTGGGAACCCATTGAGGTCAGAAATCAAGTATGACTCATAAACATGATCATGAGTAAGATAATAATACCTGTGATTTGTTTGAGGCATTGTTATGTGCCAGGCCCTCTACTAGGTCCTTTCATTTGTTAACTAACAAGGCAAGTCATCAGGGTAGATACTGTTACTCTAATTTCATAGATGAGGAAACAGACTCCGAGAGTCTGAGTAACTTGTATTTGGTGACTCAGTAGGTAAATGATAGAGCTCTGACTCCGAAGCTCGCAATTCCACAATGCCATGCTGACAAGGACTTCTTTTTCTCTTCCTGCCCCTTCTGTTCATCCTCCTCCTTCGTTATCACGTATCATCACTCCTATTTTGTAGATGAGGAAATCAAGGCTCAGACAAGTTAGGTGTCTTCTCTGGGGTCACATTCTTACTAAATGATGAAGCAGGGACTTTAAAATTAGAACTTCTGTCTCGAAGCACATTTTTATTTTCCCCAACTGCACCATGGCATTAGTGTATGTTAGGGACTCAGCAAGCTGTTTGATGATGATAATTATCATGTTATAAAACAGTAGGGAGGAGAAGATGCACATACATAAACAACTAGAAGAACTATAAGATACTATATTGTGGTGAGGATTATAAATGCGGTAGGAATTTCGGAAGAGCAAAGTCATGACAGCTTCATAGATGAGGGAATACTGACGCTAGACCTCGAAGGAGGGGTGAGTTTACTGAGGCAGAGAGGAGAGAGGCAAAGAGAGGCTAAAAGAGGGAGAGAGAGGAAGAGATTGAAATCTTCCTGTGGGGCGCTTCTCCCAGTCCAATCCTCCACGTTGACCCAAATTCTCTAACAGAATGGGCATTGCTCCCTTACCGCCATTGGGACAGCTGTTAAGAAAGAAACAAATACTTTCATAATATGGAAATGGGCATGTGGCTTTGTAATATGCTTATGTTTCTCAAAGGGACAGGCAAGGACATTATACATTTGGATAATGTCTATCAGAATGACTTGAAGTTCTATTTTAAATAATTTTTTTTGGTGAATATATCAACAGCATTTTCAATGACTGTAATTTGTGGGAGAGGTCACAAAGCAACCATCTATGCATCAAAGTATGAATCACGCACAGACATAGTTATAGCATGCTCAAGGCTGTAACAGGTCAGCCTTTCCCGCTAGGGCATCAGCCCTAAGCAAAGGCCACGGCCTGCATACGTTCTTCTCTTTTCTTGTTTTGGTTCTGTGTTGTGAAATATGGAAGCAGACAACACAAGCCTGAACTATTGAATTGATCTTAGTTCAGAATAGCCCAGTGTGGTAAGAAAGCATAGTCCTATGGAATGCCTTGCCTGCATTCCCCTAGGAAGACCCCCGGGAGACCATGAGGAAAGAAGGCAGGTCATGTTAGATGGAAGCCTACCATTGCTTTGGGCTCTGCTTTGCATTTCTCTCAAAAGCCTTTCTCTGTCTTCAGAACAATCTGGTTGTAAACTCTACTTGAAATTCTGAAGAATCTATCCTTTTCTATCTATATACTTAACTTGTATTTCCAGAGTACTATTTTCTTCTTGCTTTCTGGAACCGTTCTATAGCACAGTGTAACAGAGTTGTTTCAGGAGGCACAACTGGTGGTCTGCTTAGATATTAAACCGATTTTTAAAAATCTACATTTAATTTTATTTACTACGTTTTTAAAGGGAATAGATTGAGGCCTTAGTGCATTTCTTTTTTATTGCAAAATTATTTTATATTTATTTTGAAGCTTTTATACTTCCTCAAATTCTATTTTTTGTTTCTTAAGTATAATAGCTCCTTCAGTTCTCTTGAAAGGCGAAGTAGTACCCAATCCATTGAATATTCCTTTTCAAAATTGTAAACTTGGGGAGTGACGTCAGCATCATGGCGGAGTGAGCTTTTCCGTGAACTCTTCCCCCGACAAGATACAACAAAAGAAATAGTCACAGACCAACAATGGAATCCCAGACAGTGAAAAGCTAGAGCGGAAAGAGCCACACTGCCGCACATCTGAGAGCGGAGCGTGCTGGGCCCCCGGAGGCAGCGGGGAGAGCCAGTGGGAAACTCCCGCGCAGAGGACTCAGAACTGCTACCGTTTACCGTCAACATCTGAGCCCCCCAGAGAGCGGATAAAGAGGGACAAAGGAGAAGCCTCCCATGCCAGGGACC
>JAQQSS010004011.1:0-10892 GCA_028646465.1 Rhinoceros unicornis
GGCGACAGAGGGTGAGAGTCGCTCTGTGAAGCCCCACGTGGAGGCCCAGGGGCGGGAGCGACAGGAGGGACACTGTGTCTCCACAGAGGAATAACCGTCTCCTGCTCAAGGCTGTGGAAGGACCTGCCCCTCTGACCACACCCCTCCCTGCTCCCAAACCATCCACGGCTCCCCAGTGCCGACCCAACAAACCCGCCTTGCCTGCCCCACCTCCCTCCACGTGTCCCCACAGGCCCTGGGCTTTGGGATCAACAGACAACCCCTGGTCGCCATCCCCCACTCTTCATGTTTCCTGGCCTGTGCCCTGCTGTCCCCTCTCCTGGATGCCCCTCCCCCATCCCCTGCCTTCTGAAACTCGAGTCCCCGTCAAGTCTCAGTTCCTGTCACCTCCTCCAGCAAGCCTTCTCTGATTCACTTTGTAGCCAACTCTGTTTGTCCCTCCTCTGTTCCAGGAGAACCAGCTCCCGTCCCCCGTACAGAGCCTGCCTCAGTCTCACACTAGACTGTGAGCTCCTGGAGGTGACAGGAGGTTTGACTCTTCTCTCCCTGATGCTGCACACGGCCTGGCACATAGTAGGCCCTCAGAGTGGGCTGGATGGGTGAATGAATGAGTGAATGAATGAACGAATGAATGAATTTTACTAGCTTGCCTTTACTCAGGACCCACTGTGTACGAGGCACAGTGCCGGGCATTTTACGAGCATCGTTTCATTTAATCCTGCCCACAACCCCTGACACTGTGTACTGACCTATGCCGCATTACAGATGGGGAAACTGAGGCTCGGAGGGGTTGGGTTACTCACCCAAGGTCACACAGTGAGTAAACTGAGGCAGTGGAACCCTTCCTGCCCATCTCCATCTTATGCTTCCTACTGTCCTCCCAAGCTGAGCCCACGCTTCACGGTCACGTCCAGGGTGTCCCTGCTGATCCCACCACCACCCTGGACCCACGGTGGCTGCTTTGTTGAAAGTCACGATCACACACCTCCAGCCCCAGTTCTAGAGCAACAAAGAAGGATCCACCTTTTCCCAGGGCACACGCAGGGATGAGTGTGTCTGCCCAGGAGGGTCCCTGCCTGAGTGACAGGTGCGTCCACAGGAGACGCCCAGTCCTGCCCACGGACACTTTCCACACTCGTCATCAGTGGAGACCCCTCTCCTCTCCCCACCCAGGGCTGGGAGCCCTCCCAGGCCCACCTTTTCCTTGGATCCATCATCTATGGATCACGGGGACGTGGGCTGTGAAGTCAGAATCATTTGTGTGTTTCCCATGAGCGGGGGCTGTGGGGCCGTTCAGATCCCAGAGACTCTGGGGAGGGCAGGAAATACTCAGAGAAAAAGCAGAGAGACTGAGGAAGAAATAGGATGTGCCAGGGAAATTAATCTACTGCTTTGACACAAAAGAAATATGTCCAATTACTTTTTTACTGCATTTCATTTGAATGTACATGTCATACTTAGCTGCCTGTGAGCCTCAGATTACCCAGAGAGAAAGCACAATGGAAGACGAGAGAATAAAAGCACAGACAATAAATGCTCCTGAAATTGGAATCACTAAGAGAGATAACAGCTGAACTTGAGACAAAAGCAGCCGCTGGCACCGAGGCCCCCGCAGCACTGACACCAGGTCCCCACGGCCACGCCGTCCAGTGCCAGCTGCCCGCCAGCCTGGCAGTCCCGAATAGCAGCATTAGGAAAAGTTCCAGGCCAGAGTCAGGAGGCTCCACTGTCCTCCTAGAGCTGTTCCTTGCTTGCTGTGTGACATGGGACAGATCACTGCCCCTCTCTGAGCCTCATTCTCCAAGGGTGAAATGAAAGGCCTGGACCAGATGCCCTCAGAGGTAATGGAGGAGGGAGGTTAGAGCAAGAAAGGGTCACACTGGGCCCTTCCCATAGCTCAGCGGACCCCATAGACATTCTCTGGAAGTTGTGATCCCCTGGTATGAGCTGAATTGTGTCCCCCCAAAATTCATATGTTGATGCCCTAACCCCCAATGTGACTGCATTTGGGAATAAGTGCCTTCAAGGAGGTAATTAAGGTTAAATGAGGTCACAAGGGTGGGCCCAGATCCAATAGGACTGGTGTCCTTATAAGAAGAGGAAGAGCTACCAGGTATGGGCACGCTGTGGAAAGGCCATGTAAGGGCACAGAGAGAAAGCGGCTGCCCATCTGTCACTATGGAGAGAGGCCACGGGAGACACCAACCCACCAGCACCTGGAGCTTGGACTTCTGGCTGCCAGAGCTGTGAGAAAACAAATTTCTGTTGTGTAAGCCGCCCAGTCTGTGGTATTTCGTTATGGCAGCCCGAGCAGACTAATACACCCCCAATAGAGCCCACCAATGATTCCGAGCCAAAAGGGCCCAGTGATCCAGGACAACGTGCCGAGGGCGGGTGGGCAGAGGTGGACATTAGCACCTTCTCCTCTCCCTGTTAGCCTGGCGGAGGCCCCGCCACGTCAGGACAGAGCACCACTCCGTGCCAGGCTCTGTGCTAGGCACTGGGGACATAGGGGTACAACCCAGACCAAAACACAAAGATCTCTGCCTTCACGGCCAACTGTAGCCAGCATTTATTGAGCACCTATGCATTCCGAGCACCATGCTATGCACTTGGAGTGACTCATCTCCTAGTTGGGTATTATCACCATCCCTATTTTACAGATGAGAACACTGAGGCCTAGAGAGGGTAAGTAGCTTGCCCTGTGTCCCACCCAGTGAGTCAGTACCGGAGTCAGGATTCAGATCGAGGCTGTTGTGATCCAGTCCTGTTTTCTAAAGACAGCATTATTAGCAGTAATGGGAGCATCATTATTATCTCATTATCACTATTAAGATAGACGTCCCATTATCCCAAAACCATGAGATCGTGATGTGATGACAATTGCTGATGGTCACTGAGTGGGGTCAACTGGGCACCACTTGCTGTGCTCAACATTTGACATCAGCATAGTGTTGGTGAGCCTGGAAGGTGGGGACTTTCATCATTCTCGTTGCGTAGATGAGGAAACTGAGACCCGGAGAACATCTCAGCAACTAGCGAGTGGCTGAGCAGGGATTTACATCTCAGTGTAGGCTCCAGAGCCCTTAATTGAGGAGCAGAGAGGTTAAATAGCTGTAGAATTTAAACCCACCCTATTGACACTTGCACAGCCAGACATCCTAGGATGGCCAAGTAGACATGCGCTACTGTCAACACGTACAATCCCTGCTTCTTGTTGCCAAGCAACACGCCCTTTGACACCCTTGCTCTCAGTCCCTACCTGAGCCGTGGGGATTAGTGCATGCCGGTATGTTCTCAGGAATGGAGTGAGGGTGTCTGTTGCAAACATCGCTGTGTTATTTGAAATAGCTGAAAGTGTAATATTTTATTTTTGTAAGCCATGTCAAAACATTCTTAGGGTTGGGGTGGATGAGCAGAACCAGAAAAAGGGACCCAGTGACAAGTGTCCCAGTCCAGGAAGCCTCTCCACCCATGAGCCGGAGACTCTATCCTCTGCCAGAGACCCCAGGGCAGCCAGCAAGCACAAGTAGGGGGGCCCCACCATAGCCCAGCCCACCACAGCAGGCCTAGGGAAGCCTCTGACACCCCCTCAGGCAGCCCCAGAAGAGACTAGTGGGAACCATGGCAGCCCCAGATAAACCAAGCAGACACACTAACACCACAAAGGCTCTGACAATTACACTGCCAGTGGGACCACAGCCCACAATGGTAGGCCAAGAACCTATGTGCTAAACCCAACCAGGGTGATTGCTTGCTAAAATTAAAGATTGATATAGGGCCTAGACTCTCCCAACATACTAGACAAAATGTTCAGAATATAATAAAAAATTATCCATCACACCAAGAACCAAGACAATTACAATTTAAACAAAGACAATCAACTGATATCAAACACCAAAATGAATCAGATGCTGGAATTATTTGACAATGATCTTAAAGCAGCTATCACAAAATACTTCAACAGGAGCCAGCCCAGTGGCATAGTGGTTGAGTTCGCGTGCTCCACTTCATTGGCCTGGGGATCGTGGGTTCGGATCCTGGGCATGGACCTACACACTGATCATCAGGCCATGCTGTGGGGGCATCCCATATACAAAATAGAGGAAGATTGGCACAGATGTTAGCTCAGGGCCAATCTTCCTCACACACACACACAAAAAAAAGCTTCAACCAATTATAAATTCCCTTAAAAAATGAAAAAATTGAAATCTTAGCAAAGATATAGAAGTTATAAAAAGGAAATGAAATGATGTTACAGAGCTTATAAATACAATAACATAAATAAAATATGTGCTGGATAGGATTAATAGTAGAATGGAGATGATAGAATAGAATCAGTGAACTTGAGGACAAAACAATAGAATTCACCCGATCTAAACAACAGAGAGAGAACAGAATGAAAAAAAATTAAACAGAGCCTCAGGGACCTGTGGGATAACATGAAAAGATCCAACATAAGTATCATCAGAGTTCAGAAGAAGAGGAAAAGAGAGTGAGTTGAAAAAGTATCTGAAAAAATAATGGCTGACAACTCTCCAAATTTGGTGAAAGACACAAATCTCTAGCTCCAAAAAGCTGAGTGAACCCTAAGCAAGACAAACTCAAAAAATACACACCAAAACACCTGATAAGTAAACTTTTAAAAATTAAAAACAAAAAAAAATAAACTTAGAATCAGCCAGAGAGAAATGATAGAATTACCTATTGGGGAATATGTACTTGAATGACAGCAGATTTCTCATCTGAAATCATGGAGATCAAAAGGAAGCTGCACAATGTTTTTCAACTGCAGAAAGAAAAGAACTGTCAACCACAAATGCTATAACCCACAAACTATCTTTCAGGAATGAAGGGAAAACAAAGACATTCTCAAACAAAGGAAAACTAAAAGAATTTGTCACTAGCAGACTTACCCTTAAAGATCAGCTCAAGGAAATTCATCAAACAGAAAGAAAATTTAAAAAGAAAGAATTTTGGTGCATCAGGAAGGAAGGAGTAAAACGGAAAGAGTAGAAATATTAATATACACAATAGATTATGTTCTCCTCATAAGTTTTATAAATCATATTTAATGATTGAAACAAAAATTATAAAACCATCTGACACTCAAGACAACGACATTTAAAAGTAGGAAGGTAAAGAAACCTAAATGGAAGCAAGATTTGATACTTAACTTGAAGTGGTAAACTATTGACATCTATAGACTAAGTCTCTTATGATTTATAATAAGAGAAACAATTATGAAAACTATGCAAAGAGAGGCACTCAAAAACACAATACATAAATCACAGTGGAATCTAAAAAATTTCCAAGTAAAGTGTTCAAGGCAAGAAAAGAGAAACAGAGAAACAAGAACAAGAGGAAACAAACAAAGACCAAATAATAAAATGGTAGATTTAAGCACTAACATATCAATAATTAATTTAAATGTAAATGACCTAAATATACCAATCAACAGACAGAGAGTAGCAGAGTGGATTAAAAGCACAACCCAACTACAGGCTACTTTAAAGAAACTCACTTCAAATTTAATGACAGAGGTAGGTTGAAAGTAAAGGGGTAGATAAAAGATACTATGCAAAATTAATCCAAAAAAAGAAAAAGGGGCTATGTAAATGTCAAATAAGATAGAATTCAGAGCTGAGCAAATTACTAGAGAGAAAGTTGGACTTTACATAACGATTAAAAGATTAATTCACAAAGAAAACATAACAATCTTAACTGTATATGCACCAAACAATAGACCCTCAAAATACATGAAGAAAAAATGATAGAGATAAAAGGAGAAATAGACAAATCCACAATTATAGTTGGGAAATACAACATCCCTCTCTCAGCAACTGATAAATTGCAGAAAGAAAATCATCAAATCTATAGAAGTCCTAAACAATGCAATCAACCAACAGTGTCTAATTGACCTAGGTGGAACACTCCACCCAAAAACATCAGAATACACAGTTTTCAAGTACCCAAGAAACATTTACCAAGACAGACCATTTCCTGGGCTATAAAACTAACAAGTTTTTAAAAATTGAAATACTACAGATAATGTTCTCTGATCATATTAGAATCAAGTTAGAAATTAATAACAGAGAGACAACAGGAAAATCTCTAAACGTGTGGAAATTAAGTAGCATACCTCTAAATAATCCATGGTCCAAAGAGGAAGCCTTAAAGGTAATTTAAAAAGAATGCAGAGAATTGAATGAAAACAAAAACACATCATATCAAAATATATAGGCTACATCTAAATCAGTGCTGACAGGGAATTTTATAGCACTGAATGCTTACATTAGAAATAAGGACGGGTATCAAATCAATCATCTAAGCTCTTATCTCAAGGAACTAGAAAAGAACAGCAAAATAAACCCAAAGCAAGCAGAAGGAAGGGAATTATAAAGACAAAAGCAGAAATTGATGAAGATGAAAATAGAAAAACAATAGAGAAAATCAAAGAAATAAAAAATTGCTCTTCAAAAAAAAATCAATAAAATTGATAAATTTGTAGCAAGATGGACAGAAATTAAAAGAGAGAAGATAAAATATGCCAATTCCAGAAATGAAATAGGGGATATCACTACAAATCCTGCAGCCATTATAAAGATTTAAGGAAATACTGTTATCAACTTCACCCTCATAAATTTGACAACTTAGAAGAAATGGACTAATTTCTTGAAAACCCCAAATTACCAAGATTAAATAGGTGATTGGAATAGTACTATAACCATTAAAGACACCGAGGTAATAATTACAAAGCTCCCCTAAAAAGAAATCTCCAGGCTTAAATGGTTTCATTGGAGAGTTCTACAAATTTTAAAGAATTAACACCAATTCTACACAATCTTTTCTAGAAAATAGAAGAGAAGGCAACCTTTTCCAATGTGATATATGAAATCAGTATTATCCCATTACCTAACCAAAGAGAGTAGAAAAAAAGAAAAAAGACCAATATCTCTCATGAATTTAGACCCCCAAATCCTCTCTCTCTCTCTCCCTCTCTCTCTCCCTCTCTCTCTCTATATATATGTATATATGTGTGTATATATATTAGCAAACCAAATCCAATAATGTATGAAAAGAATTATATACCATGACAAAGTGGAATATATTACAGGTTTGCAAGGTTGGTTCAACATTCAAAAAATCTATCAATATAATCCACAATACTAAGCTAAAGAAGAGAAATCATATAGTCATATCAATTGATACAGAAAAACTATTTGGTAATATTCAACACCCATTCATGATAAAAATGCTTAAAAAATAGAAATAAGTGGGAACTTCCTGAACTTGATAAAGAGCAGATATGAAAATACTACAGCTAGTATCATAGTTAATGGAGAAAGACTGAATGTTTGCCCCCTAAGATCAGGAACAAGGCAGAATGTCCACTCTTACTGCTCATATTACCGTTACTAGATGATATAGACACTGCAATAAAGCAAGAAAAAGAAATAAAAGTCATACAGACTCAGAAGAAAAATAAAACTGTCTCTTTTTGGAGATGGCATGACTCTCTTTATAGAAAATCACAAGGAATCTATCAAAAACAAAACAAAACAAACTTCCTAGAACTAACAAGTGAGTTGAGCAAGGTTGCAAGATAAAAATATCAACACACAAAAGTGAATTGTATTTCTATGTATAAACAATAGATAGGTGGAAACTGACATTTAAAACACAATGACATTTATAGTCGCCAAAGGAAGTGAAATATTTAGCTATATACTTAACAAGACACATACAAGATGCGTGTGCTGAAAATTACTGTAAAGAGCTTGGAAGTTATCATTCCCATTCTCACAATAAGAAAACAATCTGAACAAACTGAAAATCAACAATCATCTTCTTAGATGCATCAGAGAATTGAGGTCATAGGCAAACTGATACCCAGAAAACTGGAGAGATGAGCAGACACCACAAACCACAGCTCACCAGCAACGGAAGCCCATAACTGGGGGCAACATGTAGGAACACTTTAAACTGTGGGTGATGAATTGCTGGGGGCTCAGTGCAGACTAGCTTGAGAGTTAAAAACTCCAAGGTGGCGAAGTCTTAGGGGATCCCCAACACTTTTGTGAGTTTTACCTCCAGGAGCCCCACCAGGTTCTCAATGTGAAGATAGGAGAAAAATACCCCCTGCTTCTGGCAGGGGGAGGGGAAAATAACTATTGAAATATGCCCAGAGCATTCTGTTCTCCTGAACAAGGCCTGCTCCAAGGGAAACTATTTTACCAGAACCTGACTACCTGGGGGGAAGAAAATACCCAACTCAGGCTCACTGAAAGACCAAGATGGAATACAGGACTGTAGGGTGCCTCCCCTCCCCCACAAGCCCCTCCACTTCAGTAGGGCTCCTGTATAATAACAGGATTACAGCTAAAGGGACTGCAAGTCTCAGACCCTGTTTAAGGAGTCTCTAGGAAAACTCAAGATGAGAGGGGAGACAAAACAAGGACCCTGGAGGAAATGTTAGCCTCTGACACCACAATCACAGCAAACAGTCAACATGGGCTAACTCCTGGCCAGACATACGTAAAGCCTCGCGTGACACACCGGTGAACCTGAGTCCCTTTGACCTGACGCACCACGTCTGGCTCTCAACAGTAAATTACTCTGCATGTTAAGAGGCAAAAACAGTCTGAAGAGATAAAGGGAGCATCCCCAGGAGGGTACACAGGTGCCCCCAGTGAGGTACTGATGCTGCTTTTACAATAAAATACGTCCAAAGTCAAAACACTCTAACCTGACGCTGGAACACATGAATCAGGACCCTCGTTAGAAAAGGCGTCAAGAAATATCTCAATGTGGAAATCAATGGATGCTCATGGAGAAAATTAGTAGCTGAATAATACAGAAGGACAGGTCGATAGAACTGAGTAAACGCAGAGGAGAGAAGCCACAACTCACCCCCCGATTATAGGGTCGGAGACTCTGAATTGATAAAACAATGACATTGAAATATGAGGCGACAGGCAACTTCTTAACAGGGGCAGACACTAGCCAATGTGATAACGATGATACTTGGGGAACATCTGCGTCTGCAGCCGGGTCTGAGCATTTTCTAGTCACATACGTGATTCCCGGAGCCCCACCTTCAACCTGAAGTGAGCCCTGTGGCTGGACCCTCGGCCTGGCCCCACCCTCGCTGCACTTAGTCTCCCCAACACCTTCTCTGGACCAGAGGCTGGGCAGTCCTGCCCACCTCTCCACCCTCAGTGTGTAGTCACCCACTCCAGGAAGTCTCCCCTGATTACTCCAGGCCCCACAGTCACCCCGACTCTGACCTCAGCCCATCTTCCCCCTAAACAGCAGCTGGTCTCAGCAGAAAGTCCTGAACTGGGCGCTGATACTTAATGACAATGTGGGTAGTGGCACACTCTCACAGGTGAGAATTGGATTCTGGAGTTGGAGAGACCTGGGTCCACGCCCCAGTTTGCTGCATGACCTTGGCCAAGCTGCTTCACCATCTGGGCCTCAGTTTCCCCATCTTGAGGTGAGGGACATGACTCCCACCTCATAGCAGAGTTAATGATATGCGGAATGTAAAGTGTAGTCCTGAGGCCTGGCACACAGATGTTGCTCCAGAAGTGTTGGTCGTGGTTAGCACCACACTTAGCAGTTTACAGAGCACAGCACAGCTGTTCAGTTCAAATTCCCTCTCCCACAGAAGGTTACCCTGTCCGGCTTTCTCCAGCACTTTACAGTTTGCAGAGCCCATTCACACTCTCCATCTCAGAGGATCCTCAGGACCCCAGGAACAGGCAGGGGCGTGAGCTCTGGAGCCGAATCCTTGGTTCAAGTCCTGCCTCCACTTCTTCCTAGTTGGCCAAGACCGAGTTCTTTCCCGTTTGAGCTGCGGTCGCCACCTGGAAACCTGGCTGACAGTGACCCCCTCAGGACCATCGTGGAGCATGTAGAACAGAGCCTGACGGTAAAGTCCCTCATCGTGTCTGGGATCCTCATCATCCTCCCCACTCTCAGATGAGGAAACCGTGGCACAGAGAGGGGACGTGGCCTCCTGTGTCCTCACGGCCGGGGATGTGGCCGGGCTGGGACTCACACTCAGCGTGGTGACTCCGCTCCAGGCACAGCTGTGGGGCTGCTTTATCTCCCGGCTTCATCAGCGTGGACGTGAGGGGAGGGATCTGGAGCCCCTGGCTCCTGTCTGAGCTGGCACAGGGCCAGGCCCGCAGCCTCCGCCCCCGCAACACCGGCCACCAGGAGGAGGGGGTCGGTACAGGCGTCCATGACGACTGACCACGCGCCCCACACGGCGCTAAGCGGTGACCTGCGTTGTCCCTTTAATCACACCCACCACTCTATTCCCACTTCACCGAGGGGCAAACTGAGGCTCAGAGAGCCCGAGGCACGTGTCCAGGACCACACAGACGATGGCTGTCAGGGTCAGCCCTGTAACTGGGACCCAGCATCCCCCCCACCACGTACAGGGGCTGTGCTGCTCCCTTTATGCCTCCTCTCCTCCCACAGCCATCCTCGGAGGGCAGTCTCCTGTCTCCCATTTCACAGGCGAGGAAACTGAGGCCCAGCGGGTGCATGGAACTGGCGCAAGCTCCCTCAGCCAGCAAGTGGAAGAATCCCACAGAATTCCTACCCAGGCTGTTCCCCAACCCAGAGAAGGTGGTTGCCTCCTCCCTTCCCTGCCCTGAGCCTGCAGGGGACCACGGGCCCCAGCTGAGGGGAGGGGGCTGCAGGGACAGGGGGCCAGCTGGGGCCCGTCAGGAGGGTGGGCTGCGCAGCCAGCCCCCAGGTCTCCGGAGACCGCCCGAGCTCTGAAGTTGCCGGGAACTTTGCAGCCTTCAATCCTCTGCAAAGCCAGAGCCTCCTCCAGAGCCGGGAGGGAGAGGAGCCCACTCCCTCCACCCTCT
>JAQQSS010004012.1:0-10891 GCA_028646465.1 Rhinoceros unicornis
AAGCCCATCTTATCAAAAATTCTGTCTCTCCCAGGCCACATTCTCTAGGTGGCCCTGTAAAGAGTTGACAGACAAACATTTACATTTATAAGGGAAATCTCCATTTGTAAAGGTATCTCCCTCTCTGTACTGGGAAGAGGGGGGATGACCTCATCTCTAGAAACTTATCAGTGTGGAAGGTGAGGCCTTAAATCTACATACTCTTGTTTACTGTGCTTTTCTGGTAATCTCCCACAACTGACTCCCCCCACCCCCAACATCCTCCTTTTTCTTTAGCTGAAGATAGTATTTAAGATGAGAATCTCTGCCATTTTGTTGAGAAACTCAGTTTCCCTGGTTTCTCCTACGTATACATGTTATTAAACTTGGTATTATTTTCTCCTGCTAACCTGTCTTTTAATTATTTGGCCAGCCATGAGAACCTTAAGGGAAAGGGCAGAGGGGGATTGTCCCTCTTCCCCAACACTTCTTTGCCTGGAACAATTTTAAAAACCAGAAAAAACATACAATGGTTTCAATAATTGGACATGAGGCAATAATGGATAGCGATCCCTAAGAGCTGGAAAACAACCAAGGTGAGCCGGCTCTACTGTAGTCTCAGATCATTGCCGTGAGAGAGTTCCCAGGCTATGGGGTGGTGAGGGAAAGCCTAAGTGGAATTAACAAGCAGAGCTGAAGAGACAGAATGCAGAGTCTGAGAAGACCAAAGAGGCTAGTGTTTGCAGGGAAGAGTACAGAGAGAAAAGGGCTGCACAGAAAGAGAACTCCTGAGATCTGCAGTCTGCCTCTAGCATTCAGTAGAGTATCAATTAGCATGTGCTTAGGAGGAAACTGCCTGAGGCCAGGGAAATAACTACCCAGAAAGATTTAAACGAGTACTCCTCATGCTCACACAGGCCCAGAACAGTGCCTATTCTCACTAGCCAGCCAGAACACCTTGTAATTCATGGTGCATTAGGTAGAGTTCTCAGAAGTATCTTGTTTTCAGAAGTAGGGTCTAATTAGTTCTAGAATAAATGCTGCTCTGGCTCCACCTAACAAATCTTAAAAGCAGGATTTAAAAGGATCAAGCTGTTTTCAAGTAACTTAACTGTATCCTAAAACAAAGCTCAAGAATATTTACTGAAATATAAAATTATACAGTGTCCAACAAGATAAAATTCGTAATACCTGGCATTCAATAAAAATAATTTTCATCCATGCAAAAAAGAAAAATATGACCCATAATGAGAAAAAACAATCCATCAAAACCCACCCAGAATGCACACAGATGTTAGAATTTGCAGACAAGGTCATTCAAGGAGCTATTATACCAGTCTGTCATATGTTCAGACATCTTGAAGAAAGATGAACCATGTTAGGTGGGGACACAGAAGATACAAAAAAGACTTAAATTTAACTTCTAGAGATGAAAACTACAATTTATGAAATATAAAAATACACTGAAATTAATAGCATATTAAACATTGCAGAAGAAATGATTAGTGAATTTAAAGCATAGCAACTGAACTTATCCAAAACGAAACACACAGAAAAAAAAAAAACTAAAAAAGAAAAAGAATACAGCATGGAGGCGCTGTGGGGCAACCGTGGGCCAAGCAGCCTAATATGCATGTAACTGGAGTTTCCAAAGGAGGGGCAGAAAAATATCTGAAGAACTAATGGTTGAAAATTTTCCAATCAAAATCTGATGAAAAATAGAAATCCACAAATTTAAGGTCAATGAACTCTCAAGCACAAGAAACCTATGGAAAACTACACCAAGGCATATTGTGACCAAACTGCTCAACACCAGTGATAAAATCTTAAAAGCATCTTAGGTGGGTGGCGGGAGACACATTATGTACAGAGGAACAATAAAGATGACAGGAAATTTCTTGTCTGAAACAATGCAGTGAGAAGACAATGGAGCAACAACTTTCAAGTATTGGAATTAAAACAGTCAACAGTGATTCCATTGCTAGCGGAAATATCTTTCAAAAGCAAAGACGAAATTCTTTTTCAGACATAGAAAACCTGCAATAGTTAATCACCAGGAGACTTGCACTAGAATAGATGCTACAGAAAATTCTTTAGGCAAAGGGAAATGATAACAGATGACATCTATACAAAGAACTGAAGAGCACTGAACAACTTCGATGAAATGGACAAAGTCTTTCAAAGACACAAACTACCAAAGCTCACTAGGAAGAAATAGATAACCCATATAGCCCCATATCCATTAAAGAAATTGAATTTATAATTAAGAATCTTCTCACAAAGAAACCTCCAGGTCCAAATGGCTTCACTGGTGAATTCTATCAAATATTTAAGGAAGAAATAATACCAATTCCAATCAAACTCTTTCAGAAAATTGAAGAGGAGAGAACACTTCTCTATTTTTTGAGGCTAATACTACCCTCAATCCAAAACCACAGACGTTACAAGAAAAGAAAACTACCAATCAATATCCTTTATAAATATAGCTGTATAATTTCTTAACAAAACTTTAGCAAATCTAATTCAAAAAATATAAAAAGTGCAGTACATCATCACCAAGTGGAGTTTATCCCAGAAATGGGATAACAGTTAAAAATCAATCAAAGTAATTTACTGTATTAGCAAAATGAAAATAAATACCATAGAAATATTTCAATAGATGCATAAAAAACATCTGATAAAATCCAACAGCCATACCTGAGTAAAAAACAAAACAAAACACAACTCTATTAAATTAGGGATAGCAGGAAAGTTCTTCAACTTGATATGGTGCCTTATGAAAAACCTACAACCACAGCTAACATCATACTCAATGGTGAAAAGCTGAAAACTTTTCCACTAAGATCAGAAACCAGACAAGGAGGCCCACTCTTGCCACTTTTATTCAACATAATATTGGAAGTCTTAGCCGGAACAGTTAAGCAAGAAAAAGAAATAAAAGGCATCCAAATTGGAAAGAAAGAAGTAAAACTGTCACTATTTGCAGATGACATATTATAAATAGAAAACACTGAACACCCCACGAAAAAATTGTTAGAACTAATCAACAAATGCAGTAAAGTTGTAGGATACAAAATCAATATACAAAAATCTGCTGCATTTCTATACACTAATAACAAGCTATCAGAAAGAGAAATTAAGAAAATAATCCTTTTTACAATTGCACCAAAAAGAAAAAAATATCTAGGAATAAATTTAACTGAGGAGAAAGACATGTACTCCAAAAACTATAAGACATTGATGAAAGAAACTGAAGACACAAATAAATGGAAAGATATTCCATGCTCATGGATTGGAAGAATAGAGTTAAAAGGTCCATACCACCCAAAGCAATCTACAGATTCAATACAATCTCTATCCAAATTCCAGTGGTATTTTTCATGGAAATAGAACAAACAATCCTAAAATTTATATGAAACCACAAAAGACCCTGAATAGCAAAAGCAATCTTGAGAAAGAAGAACAAAGCTGGAGGCATCACACGTCCTGATTTCAAACTATACTACAAAGCTATAGTAATCAAAACAGTATGGTATTGGCATAAAAACAGACTCATAGATCAATGGAACAGAACAGAGCCCAGAAATAAACCCACCTATACACGGTCAATTAATTCATGACAAAGGAGCCAAGAATACACAATGGGGAAAGGGAAGTCTCTTCAGTAAATGGTGCTGGGAAAATTAGACAGCCACATGCAAAAGCATGAAACTGGACCACTATTTCACACCATATACAAAAAACAACGCAAAATGGATCAAAGACTTGAACATAAGACCTGAAACCATAAAACTTGTAGAAGAAAGCACAGAATGGATTAAAGATTTAAACATAAGACCTGAAACCATAAAACTCGTAGAAGAAAGCACAGGCAGTAAGCTCCTTGACATCGGTCTCGGAGATGATTTTTTGGATTTGACCCAAAAGAAAAGGCAACAAAAGTAAAAATAAACAAGTGGGACTACATCAAATTTAAAAGCTTCTGCACAGGCAAAGGAAACCATCAACAAATGAAAAGGCAACCTATTGAATGGGAGAAAATATTTGTAAATCATATATCTGGATAAGGGGTTAATATCAAAACATATAAAGAACTGTACAATTCAATAGCAAAAAAACAAACAAATGATTTTAAAAAATGGGCAGAGGGCTGGCCTGGTGGCTTGGCGGTTAAGTGCTCGTGCTCCGCTACTGGCGGCCTGCGTTCGGATCCCGGGCGCGCACCGATGCACCGCTTCTCCGGCCATGCTGAGGCCGCGTCCCACGGACAGCAACTAGAAGGATGTGCATCTATGACATATGACTATCTACTGGGGCTTGGGGGGAAAAATAAATTAATTAAAAAAATTAAAAAAAAAAATGGGCAGAGGATCTGAATAGAGATTTTTCCAAAGAAGACATTGAGATAGCCACAGGTACATGAGATGGTGCTCAACATCATTTGGTGCACATGATGGTGCTCAAGCATCAGGGAAATCCAAATCAAAACCACCATGAGATACACCTCACACCTGTTAGAATGGCTATTACCAAAAAGACAACAAATAACAAGTGTTGGTGAGGTACGTGGAGAAAGGGGAACCCTTGTGCACTGTTGGTGGGAATGTAAATTGGTGCAGCCACTATGGAAAACAGTGTGAGGTTCCTCAAAAGATTAAAAATAGAACTACCATGTGATCCAGCAATTTTACTTCTGGGTATTTATCCAAAGGAAACAAAAACACTAACTTGAAATGGTCTATGAACCCCATGTTCATTGCAGCATTATTTACAATAGCCAAGATATGGAAACAACCTAAGTGTACTTTGATGGAAGAATAAATAAGAAAATGTGGTATATACACACAAGGAAATATTATTCAGCCATAAAAAAGAAGGAAATTCTGCCATTTATGACAACATGGATGGACCTTGAGGGCATTATGCTAAGTGAAATTAGTCTGACAGAGAAAGACAAATACAGTCATGTGCTGCATAATGATGCTTTGGGTCAATGACAGACTGCATAGATGACTGCGGTCCCATAAGATTAGTACCGTATAGCCTAGGCGTGTAGTAGGCTATACCATTTAGGTTTGAGTAAGTACACTCTGTGATGTTCGTACAACGACGAAATCACCTAATGACGCACTTCTCAGAACATATCCCCTTCGTTAAGCGAGGCATGACTGTACCATATGATCTCATTTATATGTGGAATCTAAACAAACAAACCAAAAACTGAAATCATAGATACGGAGAACAGATTGGTAGCTGCCAGAGGTGGGGGGGTTGGGGGATGGGTGAAATGGGTGAAGGGGGTCAAAAGGTACAAACTTCCAGATATAAAATAAATAAGTCATGGGGATGTAATGTACAGCATGATGACTATAGTTAATAATACTGTATTGTATAACTGAAAGTTGCCAAGAGAGTAGATCTTAAAAGTTCTCATCACAAGAAAAAAAATTTGTAACTATGCGTAGTGATGGATGCCAACTAGACTTATTGTGGTGATCATTTTGCATTATATCCATATATCATATTATTATGTTGTACACCTGAAACTAATATAATGTTATATGTCAATTATATCTCAATTAAAATAACAAAAAACAAAACAAAAGGCAGAAAAAAACTATGTAAAAGATACTAAAATATAAAACTTTTTCCTTTCTTCCAAAAAAAAAAAAAAACCCACAAACATCCTCCAGATGAAATCCCTCAAAAAAAAAAAAAAATACTACAGGTAGCATCATATATAATAGTGAAAGAAAGACTGATTGCTTACCCCTAAGATCAGGAACAGGACAACATGCCCACTTTCACTTCTTTTTAACATTGTACTGGAGGTTCTAGCCAGTACAAAAAAGAAAAAGAAATATAAATCACCCAGGTTGGGAAGGAAGAAACAAAACTGTCTTTATTCACAGATGGCATGATCTCCTATGTAGAAAATCTGATGAATCTACAAATATACTACTAGAGCTAACAAGTGAATTTAGTAATATCACAGGATACAAGATCAACAGATAAAAATCAACTATTATTTCTATATACTAGCACTGAACTATCAAAAACTGAAACCAGAACATCTGTGAAAGCATCTAGAAATATGGTAGCTTTACAGATAAATCTAACAAAAGACACGAAAGACCTCTAGAGCAAAACCTACAAAACAGTGCTGAGAGAAATTAAAGAAGACCTAAATAAATGGTGAAATATACCATGTTCAGGGGTCAGAAGACTCAATATTATTTAGATGTCAATTCTCCACATACTGATCTACAGATTCAATGCAATCTCAAACAAAATCCCAGCTTTTTTCTTTTATATAGAAATTGATAAGCTGATTCTAAAATGCAAATGGAACTGCAAAAGACCTCGAATAGCCAAAATAACTTGAAAAACAACAAAGGACAAATACTACCTAATTTCAAGGCTTAATATAAAACTATAGTAATCAAGACAGTGTGGTATTTGCTTAAAAACAGACAAATAGATCAATGGAATAGAATACATAGTCCAGAAATAGACTCATAAATATGTGATCAATTCCTTTTCAACAAAGGTACAAAAACAATTCAGTATCGAAAAGATGGTCGTTTCAAAAAATGGTGCCTGAACAACTGCATAGATATATATTTTTAAAAAAGGAACTTCAATTGATATCTTGCAATATATACAAAAATTAACCTCAAATGGACCACAGCCCAACTATAAAATATAACACTTATAAAACTTCTAGAAGAAAACATGGGAGATTATCTTTGTTGCACTGGAATACAGAAAGATTTCTTGGATATACCATGAAAAGCATGATCCATAAAGGAAAAAATTGACAAATTAGACTCCATCATAATTAAAAACTGCTAAGAGAATGAAAAGACAAAGCACAACCAGAAAAAAATATTTCCAAATCACATATCTGAAAAGACTTACATCCAGAATATATAAAGAACTATTGAAATTCAATAATAAGAAAACAAAAAACCCAAATAAAAAATGGGCAAAAGATTTGAACACACATTTCACCAAAGAAGATATAGAGATGGCAAATAAGCACATGAAAAGTCGTTCAACATCATTAGTCATTAGGGAAAAGTAAATTAAAACCACAAGGAAATACCACCACAAACCTATAGGCTAAAATTAAGACTGACCACATATCAAGTGTTAGGATGTGGAGGAACTAGAACTCTCATACATTGGTGATGGGAATATAAAATAGCACAGCTACCTTGTAAAACAGTTTGGCAGTTTTTTAAAAAGTCAAACATACACCTACCATATCATCCAGGCATTCCACTCCTAGGTATTTACCCAAAAGAAATGAAAACATATGTTTGTACACATATGTTTGTTGCAGCTTTATCTGTAATAGCCAAAACTCAAACGTCCATCAACAGGTAAAAGGATAAACAAATTACGGTGTATCCATACAATGAAATACTACTTTAGCTATACCCACATACATACACACACACACACACACACAGACACACACACACACCTTTTGATACACACAACATGGATGGATCTCAAAAGATTTAAGCTGCGTAAAAGAATCCAGACGAAAAAAGCATATATACTACATGATTCTATTCATATAAAATTCTAGAATGTTCCATATAATATATAGTATAGAAAACAGATCATTGGTTGCCTGGGGACTGGAGGTGGGTTGGGGAGGGGTGGGATGCATGAATTACAAAGGCGCACAAGGCAACTGGAGGTAATGGACACGCTCATTATCTTGATTGTGATGATGGTTTCACGGTATCAAAATGTCAAAACTTTGTCAAATTGAACCTTAATAAAGCTGTTAAATAAATGAAGAAACAAAACTGGTACATTTATTTATTTTTTTTATTTTTTATTTTTGTGAGGAAGATCAGCCCAGAGCTAACATCCATGCCAATCCTCCTCTTTTTGCTGAGGAAGACCGGCCCTAAGCTAACATCTATTGCCAATCCTCCTCCTTTTTTTTTCCCCAAAGCCCCAGTGGATAGTTGTATGTCTTAGTTGCACATCCCTCTAGTTGCTGTACGTGGGACGCGGCCTCAGCATGGCCTGAGAAGCGGTGTGTCAGTGCGCGCCCGGGATCCGAACCCGGGCCGCCAGTAGCGGAGTGCCGGCACTTAACTGCTAAGCCACGGGGCCGGCCCCCAAAACTAGTACATTTATACAACAGAAATCTATGCAGCAATTTTAAAGAATGAAGATTTTCAAGATATAGTGTTAAATGAAAACATAAAGTACAGAGCACTGTACATAACCTACTACTATTTGTGATTTTGTTTTAAACCAAAAAGGATACTCAACCAACCCATCCAATAATTGTTTCTACATGCATAGAATATCTCTGAAAAGATACCCAAAAACTGATGTGAGAGAGAGAGAGAGAGACAGAGAGGGAGGCAGGGAGTAGGAGAGAGAACGGAGAGTAAGAGAGAAAGAGGGAGATCGGGGTAGGCTAGGGTTTCGAGTGGGAGAGAAACTTACTTTTCATTGTACACCTTTTTGCATCATGATTTTTTCCCCCCACAAATGTACCAGTTTTTAAAACAAACATAAAATGATCTATTGATTCTATTTGGAGGGAATCTGTCCTACAGGGAACACTTGTGGAAATGCCAAAAGATCTACGTACAAAGCTGTCCACTGAACCATTGTTACCATATGCTAATGAAAGTGTTTAATAAAAACAGAAATTGGGAAACATTTCTGATATTTAACATATTTTTTAAGATAGAAAAGAATAGCCTAAAATGTACACTGAGTCACTCTCTCTTTCTCTCCCTTACTCTCCCTCCCAGAAAGATCTGAAAGTACAGACTGGATAACAACTGCCTCTGGGGATGGTTCTAAAGGGGGAGGTTGGGGAGACAGACAGAGAAGTGGGAGGTTTGTGTAGTGATTTACTTTCTAAGTTTCTGAATGGCAGGAAATTTTTTTGGTAGTGAATGTGTATCTCCTTTTAAAGTAAAAAGTCTCAATGAAGATTTTTATTTTTACTTATTTTTATTTTAATTAATTTATTTTTAAAAATTGAGCTATAATTGACATATAACTCAATGAAGTGGGTTTTTTTGTACTTTTATTTATTTTTATTGCAGTAACATGAGTTTATAACATTGTATAAATTTCAGGTGTACATCATTATACTTCTATTTCTGCATAGATTACATCATGTTCACCACCCAAAGACTAATTACAACCCATCACCACACACATGTGCCTAATCATCCCTTTCGCCGCCCCGCCCCCGCCCCGTAACCACCAATCCAATCTCTGTCTCTATGTGTTTGTTTGTTGTTTTTATCTTCTACTTATGAGTGAGATCATACGGTGAGGATTTTTAAAAATTTAAATAAATTATTGGTTTCAGCTTGCAGGGCCACCACAATAGATGCGAAAGTGTGCTAGTTTTGCACAGGACTTAAGATGATACTCACCCTTTTCCGTGCTTCTGATTTCTGGAAACACTCATGCTGTATGAAAGTAGCCGCAGCAGAAATCCTGGACAGCGGTGTGTGGTCTGCATCGAGCATACTCACTGCTCGCTCCAGAGTCATCTCCGTGTCTGCATTCCTAGACAAAGAGTCACAGTTTCAGCAAAATTCCAAACCTGCTCTCTCCTGCCTATCAACCTGATCCACCAGAGATGACATGGCTAACACTGGGAAGCACCTAGAACATCTGAGCCCTGGCTCTTCAGCCAAAAGAAAAATCAGCCCCTGAGATCAGAAGGTATAGGAAGCTAGTAGCAGAAATACTCCAGCTCTGGTCAGACTAGCCTCTCAAGATGTCACTGAATTGAGTAGAATCATAACATAACCCAAAGAAAGAAACTGAACTCCGTTTAAGGTGAATATGTGTAGTATAATTACATCCTAAAAAGTGACTTTAAAAGGACAGTGAGACTTTATATGGAATTTAAAAGACATTTGGTCACTGAAATTAAAAATTATTCCTACCCTGGTAATGTCACACACCTGTACAGAAAACACCTTCTCTCAAAAGTCGTTAGAGTTTTCTCAAAACTGCTCAGAATCTGTTATTTTCCCTGAAAATGACTTTTAAAAACGCATTCTAAAAGTGTTCTTATTTAATGAATATAACAGTATGTAAACAGTAAAAGCAGGAAAACTGAGTTTATTTTGTTAAAAAAGTCATGCTGGTGTGACAGAATCCATCAGGAAAGGTAATGATTAAATGCAATTATACATATGCTTTTTCTTAAAGAAAATAATTTTATACACATTCTTACCATTTGCTTTGCCAGTGGAATGCCGTTCATTTCATGTCTACCTAGTAGCATACTTTTACCCTTTATTAATTTGGGTAGTTATAGTGATGATGAAATCTGATGCAGTTTGAAACAGAGAGGATCCAATATATAATATATAAATAAATAAAATTGCTACTTGTAAAATGATAACTCCCAAATGTCTCACAGAACAATGTTTTTATCTCCCTCTTTTACTTCTGCCTGGAGGGTGACTAGGTTAGGCAGTCTGTTGTCAACATCTGTTAGCACGTTCATACATTGCCTCAGAGAAACCATACTTAGGACAGCAACATCTTAGAACTGTGGGTAAAGACATGCCTTGAAGATAACCTCTCACCTTTCCTTGGCTTCAAAGAGGGTTAACGCCTGATTCATTCCAGGTAATGGAAATTCCAAACACATTCTGGGTGGGTGTTTTCTAGTACCTGCTAGCAAGCAGGGTGAGTAATTTCTCTCTTTTATCAGGCTGACCCACTAATATATGCACAGATGTACAGACATGAGTGTGTGAAGTGTTGTGAATGGTATGTTTGTGTATAGGTGGGTGTGGCACAGGTGAGGGGATAAGAGTAATGGACCTCATGACTAAAAACTAATACCCACTGCTTCTGAAACACACGTTCAAACATAGAAGTGTTA
>JAQQSS010004013.1:0-10891 GCA_028646465.1 Rhinoceros unicornis
GTTGCCTCAATTTTTCAGACTCAATACATTTTCTGATCTACAAAATTGTTGTTATGGCAACTTCAGAGTAATGCTCAGAGGAAGGGGTCATGAACATAGCATAGGATTTGCTCTTTAGGTTGCTGTACATAGAATCAGTTGATCTAGAAAACTGATCAAGACAAAGCAAATTGTGCACAAATTTATCCCTTGTCATTAGTGAGCTCTATTGCTGAGGAGAAAAAAGAACTCCATATGTGCAACTGATATAGATATTTTGGAAGTATTTTGTCTTCTTGGAATGGAAGAAAAACATGTCAATACTTGTTGAAACTTACTGACTGCTAATTCCTTTGATGATTGATAGGAAATAATGTTAAAATGAGAAGACTTGAGCATATATCCATTTTAGAGTGCTTTTGAATTACAATATTAGAAGGAATTTGGGAAATGTAAGGGTTTTTTCATTTAATCAATAGTTCGTATTGAAAAATCATTTATCAATTCAACAAACATATATTAAGTATATATTCTGTGGATTAAATACAAATCAATTTCAATACTCGTCCTTGACTTTGAAAAAATAGAAAGATATAGGAAGTCAAGAAATGGAAACATAGTTATATCAAGGAGTTAGAAGTTTTATGGGGTCACATCATATGCTCCATGGGTGTAATTTTACTAAGAGGGTATACAGGGTATGAAGGCCATGCAGGCCTTAGGGCTTTGACTCAAACTTCTGCTAGTTCTGGAAGCTTGATACAGGTACTTGCAAATTATTAATGGCATTGTCTTGGAGGCGGGTACTGATTTTACATAGGGTATGCTATAAAGAAACTGAGAAGTGAACAAGGTTTGTATCTAATACATAAATACACGAAAGATAAGAAGTTGGTGTCTGACAGGGAAAATAAATATAGATGTAAATGAAACAAAGAAAAATGGATGAAAAGACAAATATAATTTGAAAATCCAGAAAAAGGGACATCTGATTCCAGACATGATGAAATCACTGGTACTAGACAAGCCCTGTCACATAGCCTACTATAAAACTGGAAAAAAATCTATGAAATACTGTCTTCATTCACTGGAAAACAGGTGACACAGAATGTCCAAAACTTATACACTGACAACTACAGATAATCTTTAGAGATATTATAGAAAACAGAAATAAATGGAGATGTATACTATGTTTATGGAATGAAAAATTCAAAATTAAGATGTCAATTCTCTGCAAATTTTTTTTTATTTTATGTATTTTTTTAATTTTTTGTTTATGGCAGTAACATTGGTTTATAACATTGTATAAATTCTGCAAATTTTTTTAAAATTTAATACAATTCCAATCGAAGTCTTGGCAGACTTTTCCTTTGTAATAATTAACAAGCTGATTCAAAAATTCAAATGAATGAATAAACAAATTTAAATGAATAGTCAAATTAATCTTTAAAAAGAGAAAATAATTGAGTAATAACATTACTATATTTAAAAGGCTACTATAAACTAAATTAATGAAGAGATTGCGGTATTGGTCTAAGGATAGACAAAGCAATCAACAGAGCAGAATAGAGAATATTTACATGGTGAACTGGTTTTCAACAAAGTTGCCAAAACAAGTCTATGGGAAAAAGAAAGTCAATTAAAAATAGTGATTAAAAAAAACTGACTATTCATAAGGAGGGAAAAATGAACCTCAATCCATACCTCACATGTACAGAAAAATTAATTTGAAGTGTATATAATAGCCCTAAACATAAAAGCTAAAATATAATGCTCCCAGAAGAAACTAATGAAGAATATCCTTGCAACCTTAGGGTAGGCAATGATTTATTAATCAGGATGCAGAAAACACTAACTATAAAAGAAGAAAAAGGTAAATTTGACTTGAAAATAAAAATTTTAAAAATCCTGCTTTTCCAATGCCATGGCTCAGAAAATGAGCAGGCAAAGCCACAGTTTTGGAGACAACGTGATTAGTACGTATTTTGCTTAATGACTTACATTTAGAATACACGAAGTCCTCCTCGAAGTATTCGATAATAAAAACATCCAATAAAAATGTGCAAAAGATTTGAACAGTTACTTTATAAAGAAAGACGCTTCACAAAAATTGTATATAAATGGCCAATAAGCCCATGAGATGGTGTTCAATATCACTATTCATTTTAGAAATGCAAATTAAAATTACAATGTGATAACTTTACATACAACTTAGAATGTGTAAAAGTAAAAAGACCAATTTTGGTGATGATTTGAAGCAACCAAAACTCTCATATATTGCTAGAGGGAATGCAAAATGGTACAACTTTGAAAATAGTTTTTATAGTTTCTTACGAACCAGCAATTCCACTTTCTAGGTATTTATTCAAGGTAAATGAATATATATGACCAAAAATGCAGTGAATATAAATGTTCCTAGTAGCTTTATTCACAGTAGACTCAAACTGGAAACAGCGCATTCTCCTTCCTTAACAGGAGAATGGATAAACATAGTGTAGTACGTTCCTACAAAGTAACTCTACTCACTAATATACATGAATTACTGATATATTCAATAGTATGAGTAGATCTCAAAAATATTATGCTGAGTGAAAGAATCTGGATCCAAAAGAATATCTATTGTATTTTCTATTTATATGAAATTCTAGATCAAGCAAAACTAATCTTGACAAAATAAATCTGATTAACCAAAATCAAAGGCACAATAAAAGAAATCATCCATTCAATAAATTTTTATTGCATGCTAGCTATATGCCAGACACTCTTATTGAATTATACCCAAAAAAGGGCAAAACACTCTCCCTTTGCAGATCTTATACTCAAGAGTGGAAATAAAGTAAAAAATAAAATAAACTACAGAGTATATCAAAGCAATATGTGTCAAGTGGTACGGAAAAAAGAACAGGAGGGTATGTTGAGGAGGACTCTTTGAGAGCAATAACTTTAACGGAGGAAAGGAAGAGAAAAAAAGCTATACTTACAAGGAAGAGTGATATTACAGGTAAAGAGAAGAGCGAGTGCAAAGTCCCTGAGGCAAGTGAATGTGTGGGTTGTTGGAGGAATGGTACTCAAGCCAGTGTGGCTAGAGTGGGCTGAACAAGCAGAGAAGCTGTAAACAAAATCAGAGTGATGAGGCCATGGGAGGGGAAGCAGATCCTACAGGGTCTTGTGTGTGGGGTTTATACATGAATGTAAATCTCTGAATACGTTCCCACATTTGAAAAGTAGTAAAGGTTTTGCAGCAGAGATACAACATGATATGGTTTACTGTTGTTTTTTTTTTAAAGATTGCTCTGCTTCTTATTTTGAAAATAGACTTTAGGGCCTCAAGGACAGAATCAAGGAAATCTGATGGGAATTATTGCAACAATTCAGGCAGAAGTAGAGTGGTGAATTATAGAAGGATTCTGCAGATTTTCTGACAGTAAGGCCAAGAGTATTTACAAACAGATTAGATGTGGGGTAAGAGAAAAAGGTAAGAATTGAAGATGACATCAAGGTTTTGGTTTTTAGTTTTTTGGGTTTTTTTTTTTTTTTGGCCTGACTTTATTTTGGACTGGAATAATAATTTAGTGAGATAGGAAGACTGTGGGAAGAGTGAGTGTGATAAAATCAGAAGTTCAGTTTTGGCTCTGTTAAGCGTGAGATTTCTATTGGCTATCATGTTGAGTTTGAGTAGGTATTTCAACACACTGGTATAAATGCCAGGGCTTAAAATAAACATTTGAGAGTTACTGATATAGAGATGGTATTTAAAACCAGGAGACTCAATATCTAAAGGAGTATAGCTAGCACAAACAAGAGACTCCAGGACAGAGTCCAGGTACACTCCAACATTTAGAAATTGCAGAAATGACTAGAAGCCAGAAAAGGAGAATGAGAGGGAGAGGACAATAAGTTAGGAGGAAACATGAGCGAGTGTGGTGTCCGCAAAGCCAGGTGAAGAACATGTACCAAAGAGGAAAAAGTGATTAATAGCGTCAAATGCTGATGATAGTTCAATGAAGATGGAGGCTGAGAATTGTCTCTTGGATTTAGGAATATTGAAGTCATTGGTGACCTCAAGAAGAGGAACTTCATTAGAGTGAGTCTATGTGGAAGCCTCATCGGAGAGAGTTCAATAGAAAATGGGAATAATGAAATCAGAGACAGCAAGTATGGATAGGTCATTTGAAGTTTTGTGGGGTCTTTTACCTTAAAAGGTAGTACCTGGGGCCGGTAGTACCTAACTCCACGGCTTAGCGGCTAAGTGCACATGCTCCGCTACTGGCAGCCCTGGTTTGATCCCGGGCACGCACCGACGAACTGCTTCTCCGGCCATGCTGAGGCGGCGTCCCACATACAGCAACTAGAAGGATGTGCAACTATGACATACAACTATCTACTGGGCCTTTGGGGAGAAAAAAGGGGGAAAAAAGGAGGAGGATTGGCAATAGATGTTAGCTCAGGGCCGGTCTTCCTCAGCAAAAAAAGAGGAGGATTAGCGTGGATGTTAGCTCAGGGCTGATCTTCCCCACAAAAAAAAAAAAGGTAGTACCTGGAGGTGGATTATTATAGAGTGAAGAGAGGCTTTTTTTCAGATGGGAGAATTTACATGATGCATATCTGAACAAAAAGGCAAGAGGAGCACTTGTGTCTCGGTTTCTTCTGTGCTGGGTCACATAGAAGATGGGGCGGCAGCACACCATCACAGGGGGCTGCAGCTCCCAGCATGGAGCCCTTTGTTGTATCTGTAACTACTCTCTCTGGGTTCTGCTCAAGTTCCTTTGCCTTTTCAGGTCTGGGGGTCTCACTGGTTTCCGGTGGTTTCTAGTCCTGGCAGGCTTCACCGTTCCTTGATGGTTTATCTCAGCCCTGCTTACACCTTGTAAAGAGTCCATTTTTGCAAATTTTCCTAAATTAACTCAATTTTGAAGGTACCATCTTCTGTTTTGCTAGGATTTTGATTGGTTCAACAAGTTTTACAGCTTGCATTTTTTCCTTTAACATTTTGTAATCTGCGTTTGAATATATGTATAAAAAGGACAGTTCCTTGGTTATTCTAATATGTACAATTAATTCAAAGAGAGTCATTACCTAAGTTCATAAGAAACTGAGGAAATATACCTAAAACTATCAGTAAATCATTGAAAAGAGGTTTTATGAGCAAATTCTTTCAAATTTGCAAGGGACAGGTAATTTCTATGTTACTTAAATTTAACCAGGGAAAAGAGAATAAAAAATTGCTTCTCTGGGATATTTTGTTTCATGGAACTAATGTAGCCTTAATCCAGAAAATGTTAAATGAATAAAAAAACACAGATGGGTCTCCATTTATGAATATAGATTTTTAAAATTCAAAATAAATATATTAGAAAACATTTTCATTCTAGTTAGATTCTTTTTTTTTACAAGGAACACAATATATACTCCTATCTCAAGAATAAGATGTTATATCCTAATGATTGACACATTAATGCCTTCTGGCAACCTTGAAATGGACACGTGTAAGAAACTGGGGTAAATATAGGAACAAGTTATATTCCATACTTTCATCTGCATCATAGGATATCTCTGTTGTAATATCTGTGCATAGCTATTCCTTTCTCCTTGTTACAGAATAGCATTGCCCTCCTCTACTATGTACCTTTTCTTTTCAACGCTTCATGACTTTCTCTTGACAGTATTGGTGTAACATATAATTTTAGCTTTCCTGATACCTCAGAGATTTGTCAACTTCATAGCATTTTTCAGATTTGGATCCTATTGCTAATTACTTCCTTTCTTTGGCGTTTCAAACTCCTAATATCTCATCGGCCCAATAAATATTTTTTATGCTGTGCCCTGTCTTAGATCACTGGATGGTTAATATATACTGCTGCTCCTTGAGAAAAAAAATTTTTAATATAATTTTAACATGAAGGTTAAAAGTATTGATTCATCAACAGATCTTTATGGATTCTCTTATCATGTATCAGGCATAGCACTAAGTTCTAGGGCTATAAACACATAAGAAACACTTCCTTCCTTCATTCATCTTACATTCCATTTAGTGAGCTAGACAGTAAACAGATGTGCCACATAATTTCATAAAAAGTATTATGAAAAAAAAATAAAGCAGTCTAAGGGCAATACAAATGTGATAGACAAATTTCATATGTAAAAATGGAATTGTTCTGGAAAGTCAGACTTGGATCTACTATGGAAACCTATCTGACAAAATAAAGAAAAGTACAATATTGGCAATATATGTACAAATTGGTTAGAAAAACAGATAATTTAAAAGAAAAAAACAAAACAACACACGAGTCTAGGTGTTGGAAGAAGTCTGGTAAATAAAATCCATTTTCTCTAAATTCTCAAGTTATTTAAAAACATGATAAAGGAGTCAGGGATGCAGAGACCCAAGTATGACTTGCTGAGTGGCTTATCTCTTTGTGCCAGTAAATTCTTAATAATAATGAACCGCAGACTGAGACTGATTCTCCCCTTCCCCGTCACAGACAGTGTGGGACCAGGGCCAGGCTCCATGTGCAATGTCAGGGCATCACCTGTAAGACTCAAGTACAGAAGAACAGAGCAGAATATGAGGTGTCTCACGGCAGAAAAGAGGAAACAGAGAAAAAGAATGGGCAATAGAAGCCGCTTTCTCCTTCCAAAGCAAATTTAGTCAGGGCTCTTTCCCAAGGAAATAAAGAAGGAGGTGGTAAAATGTTGTCAGGAGATTATAGTGAAAATGGCTCTGAAAGTCAGAAATAAGAAGGAAACATTCACAATCTAAAATTTCCAAGTTTTTTAACAGCTGGTTGAATTTAAGGAGTTAAGCATTAAGCCTATAGTTGATCCAGAGTCGGAGGCAAGATCAGCAGATCACCGCCCCTACCCCCTTATCAACCACTGATCCTTGGAGGACCCTCCTGGGATTACTGATGAACAGTGTCAATTTTTGCTTCAAAAAGATGATGAGAAGGCTCAGAATGCTACATTTATTAAATCATACCAAAGCTGGCATCTTTTCAAGACTCAAAATTCACTATTCTATTTTTTGGCTCAAATTTGTTCCAGCCATGTTGTCCAATATAACTCTTCAGAGGGCTTGCTCTGTGACCAGATAACAATACTAAGATTATCCAAGAACACAATGTTAATGGAGATTTTCCAAATTGAACATAAATCTTTTACTTTATTAATTTCCAAAAGAGAACTTCAAGTTCAATTATTAATATTCCTTGCAAATTAATGTCCATAGGAATTTAACGCCAAAATAATATTCTCCTAACAGTATAAAGTCTAAAATTGTTACATTAACCTTTTCTCCAATTTCTTATTCTGCCTCAATCCACCATTATATCTGTGTAAACCAGAGAAGTTCTGCAAACTGGGGGAGCTGTGGTTTCTTGAGCAACTATGGTCTTGGTGTCTCCCTGAAATGGGTTAATTTCTCCAGAAATTGTAGATCAATGACAAGTCTCTGATATGCCTCGCTTTCAAGAAAATCCAGAGTTAATAAAATACGAAACATCATATCAGCTCTGGCAATCTTCTAATAAACTTACAAAACATGTCAAATCTTGGGGCACTGATGCAGTTAAACTAGGCAGGATTTTGCTTTTGGAAGCCTATACTCAGTCCTGCCAAAGAGCATAGCACAAAGTCAATGATATCTGAGGGAAGGGGCATACAGGAAACATCTGGGCTTCAGCTTTGCCAATGTACCATCAATGTATGTCAGGTGTACAGAGCCCAAGGTTTGTGAATACAGGCTGGAATGGAATAGGGAAAATCTTGCATAAAGAGGTTAATTATGCCACTGTGTTTAGGATATCTGGTAGGAAATTCCATTATGCAAATGTTCCCTTTCTTAGAACAGCATTTGAGATATTCCTGCCTTCTGGCAAAGTTTAGAAATTTGCAATGGTGACAGCCTCAATCACCAGCTCTTATTTGACAGGCCTTTCTTCCCCATCCAGAATATTCTAACTCTTAATTTACAACTCCCCGTGGAGTCCCACATTTCTGGCAGGACAGTGCTACAGGGAGGCGGTCTCTGTTAACATCACAGCCTTTACTATCTCTTGTGAGCAGGCCTCTCCATCCTGTGCCATGATGGCAGCTTAAGCCTATGAATCCCCTTCTAGGCAAGTTTCTTTCAACCTCATATTTGTTTCAGCTGGAAATTTATCCACAAGGGTTTTCTGAACTAAAGCCACTATTGGTGCACCTGCCATATGCTTCTTATCACACTGTCTTTGGAATAGTGCAGAACTTTGATAGCATTTCTTTATGGTACATATTTTTCTACAGTGGGAATTGATCTATAATGGAATATGTCTCTAGTGTTTGATTTCTCTGTTAGAAGGTCTAGTTGAAATTATAATAGTTTAAACCATTTGTAGTTTGACTCTTTCTCTCCTATCCAATGTAATACCAGTACATTTTACTGGAATCAAAAATCTTTCTAATTTACATCTGCTTTCTGTCTCAGATATCTTGCTAACATCTTTTTTTAGGTTTTGAATTTTAGGGTTTCCTATAATTCAAATAAGATTTTATAATCAATAAATTGTATATTGTATAATCAATAAATCTGTATCTACTAAAATCATCTGCTATTCAAAAAAAAATCGTGTCTACATTCATTGTATACATATATTGAATAACTCTACCCAGAAGGTATTCTACCCAGAAGGTATTCTCTCAATAGACTAACTCCATCCTAGTCTCCATCTATTATCCTATCTGGCTCCTTAATATATTTCATCTTTTGTCTTGTGGGAGATCAAAATTTGGCTATCTCAAAATATATATATATCTCTTTACCTTGATTATTTTCTCTGAAAATAGTCTTCCCTCAAACTTATATCTAAAAGTGACAGACCGGGAGGGATGTTGCTAAGCCCATTCTTTTCAAAGTTCTGGTTACCAAAACATTTACCTTTATAAATGAAATCTCCATTTGTAAAGGTATCTCCCTCTCTGTACTGGGAAGAGGAAGGATGACCTTATCTTGAAAAACTCTTATCAGTACCCAAGAAGAGGACTTAAACCTGCATACTCTTGATTACTGTGATTTCTGTCTCCCCCATAGCTGTCTCTTCCCTGACCCCCAACATCCTCCTTTGTCTTTATCTAAATCTAAGATGAAAAACCTCTGCCATTTGTTGAGAAACTGTTTCCCTAATTTCTCCCATGTATACAGGTTACTAAACTTTGTTTTATTTTCTCCTGCTAACCTGTCTTTTGAATTATTTGGCCAGCCATAAGAACCTTAAGGGAAAGGGCAGAGGGGGATTCTCCCTCTTCCCCAACAGTCTTCTCTTAGAGTTTTAATTTCAAGGAAACCAGAATACATCACCCTAAAATATGCCTCATTGACATAAAATTTATTTTGAGCTGAAGGCATTTAACAAGCTGCAAAGGCAGGAAAAGCTCTCTCTACCCTCCCCTTTTCTGCCTAAAGACGGGATATAAACTCTTCCTTTACTGGAGACAGACTTTTCTCAGCCCAGAGATGGCCCCAGAGGAACCTGGGAACAAATCTTACTCCGTTAGTTCCCTCCCACATATTTACATATTTACCCTCCCACAGTTTGCAGCCCTTGGACACCTAAAATTGCTTTCCTATGTTCTGTCATTTCTCTACAAATTTATTGTTCTCTGATGAAGTAGCTATATATACTGCAGTTCTAAGCCACAGCTTTGTGGTACTCTTCGTTTTAGGTTTCTCTCATATTAATAAACTGTTTTTCTCTTGTTAATCTTTTAATTAAAGAGTCCCAGCTGAAAACCTAAGATTGGTAGTGGTCAAGTCTTGCCTCCCCTACAAATTCCACCTGTTTCTTAATTGTATTTCCTCAGGATTCACAGATGGTAATAGGGATTCACACAGACAAAAATTGTTTCACTGTGAAATTCACTTAGTAATTCTTTAAATATTTTATACTATCTCCTCGATCTATTCCATTCAAAACTGCCCAAATTTTATATTTTATATTTTATATTCCACAAACTTGTGGAACTGTGCTTGCTCTCATTTTGCATTCTCTATCTTGAGCTTTAAGAAGCTTTTACTCAATAGTTTCCTGGGCCCAGGGCCCCTCTGAGAACACCCTTCCAGTTTGTTCTCTGAGACCTGATTCTTATATTCTGTTAGATTTCGTTGGGCCCCACTCACTCTTTCTGCCCTAGTAAGGACTAAAGTATCTTTTTATACAAGCAGGGGCATTTCTTTGGCCTTTTTGTATCAATCTACTCTGGTTTTTAAGATTTCATCTCTCCCCTTTTATTTGCACAGTCTGCCGGTTAAGAGCTTATGCTTTCTCCTTGGGAAACGTCTTTCTCCTCCAGCTTAATAAGCCTGTCTTCCTTAATTTTTTCATGTTTCCACTGCTCCTGTGCTGATAATAAGAAGCACATTTTTCAAATCTCTTTGGTTTATCTTTAATTTCCTGAGCATACCTAATTCCCAGAGACAGCCTTTAGATCACTTAAGGCTACACTTCTCAAACTTCAACACAAGTGAAAAATCACCTAAGTTTCTCATAAGATGCAAGTTCCAATTCATGGATTGGGGTGTGAGAAATGTATCAAAGTGTAAGATACAACCTGGTTGATGCCAATGCTGGACCTCAAGGTTTAGAAAAACCTAGGATTTTCAGTGATTTCACTGAGTTGTCCATCTTCTTCAACCTGAGAAAATAATTTCTCCTTACCAAAAGGGCTCCTATTTTTGTACGTGTTTATTAATAAAATATATCTTCCCTTCTCTGGGTAAAGTCATAATTTGCATCTGTCGGGGCGAGAGGGAGAATCTCCCTCTGCCCTTTTCCTTAAGGTTCTTCTGGCTGGCCAAATAATTAACAAGACAGGTTAGCAGGAGAAAATAATACCAAGTTTAAATAACATGTATACATGGGAGAAAGCAGGGACACTG
>JAQQSS010004014.1:0-10889 GCA_028646465.1 Rhinoceros unicornis
GATAAGCCTCAAAGCAATTTGACTTCTGGGCTTCAATAGCTGCTGAGTGCTGGCCATCTGGTGGTTGCAACCTCCCTGAAGGCGTTATCTTTCTCCTACAAAATAAGCTCACAAATCTTTTAGAAAACCAGCTCACAAGTCCTCTGGAAAACAAGCTCACAAATCCTCTTGACGACTGCGTCCCCCCTTAAGTTAAACAGGAAAAACAACAAATTGATTTAATAAGTAAAGTTCCCCTCAGGTACTCAGCTTCAATCTCCATTGTCTTTTTTCCCTTCCTCATTCTTGTAGGAAGTGGGGTGTCAATCCTTCTGGCTACTTCCTGCTAAAAGGTGGTGAAGAGGGGGAAACTGAGGAAGAAAACTTTTCAACATGAGATTGAAAGTACTCTTGGGTAATGAGCTATATTTTGCATTTTGCATTATCATTTTTTGATACTCCATATTTGATTAACTCAAATTTCTAGAATCCAAAGTGAAAGAACCCAATTCGTTTTACTTATCCGACTGTTTGGTGTTGGCTGTCCTAACCTGGAACAGCAGCTTAAGGTTTTTCAGTGGCTCACAGGACCAGTTTTTTTCTTTTCAGTTTCTAAGTCTCCTGGTCGTGATGGGGAAGGCCTCACTCCGGTGTGAAGAATCATGGTTTGTCTGCAGCCAATTTGAATGATGAATGGGTGGTCAGGAGGACTTCACAGGGCCCGGTCAACTTGGGGGTTAGTTGATCCTCTGATCCTTGCTCCTTCCAAGACTTAAGGAGAACCTAGTCACCCGCCTTGATGTGGTGGAGTGGAACATCTGACAAGAGCGGGGACCTGTGAGAGGCAAACTCATGAACAGAAATTACAAAAAATTTAAATGTTGCCTGATTGCTATTTCCTTCTATTGTAAATACTCTCCCACCATTGGTGAAGACAAGAGCGGTCTCCCAAAGATCACTTCAAAGGGGCTCAATTGAAACCTGCTTTGGGGGGCTGCGTGGATCCTCAATAGGGCAGAGGGCCACACCTTGTCTCAGGTTAAATTGGTTTACTGACAAATTTTGGCAATTGTCTTCTTTAAGGTCTGGTTCGTCCTTTCAGTCTTTCTTGTTGACTGGGGCTGCCATGAGGCATGGAGTCTCCAAATGATCACCAAGGCTCTCGATACTTCCTGGGAAATTTGGGAGACAAATGTGGCTCCATTGTCACCCTGGATCGACAGTGGGAATCCGTAGCTGGGCATGAACTCTTTTAGCAAAGCTTTGCTCACCTCAGCAGCCTTCTATGTTCTGGAAGGGAAAGCTTCGACTCACCCTGTGAAGGTATCTATGAATGCTAGGAGGTACTTGATATTCCCAGAGGCTCAAGGCATCATAGTAAAGTTCACTTGCCAGTCCTCACAGGGGACCGCTTCTCTATGTTGAACTCCCTTGTTCAAGGAAGGCGGCCCTGTCCTGGGATTGTTTTTGGCACAGATAACATGTTGTTGGATAACTTTATGAATGGTGCATTGCAAATTTGGACAAATTAAATAACTTGGATCCACTGCCAGGTGACATCCCGCCCATAGTGAGTGCTCTGATGGATTTGATTAACAATTTCTCCCAGAAGGGCTTCAGGTACCAGGATGAATCCTTCTGTGTTACATTTCCAGCCAGGATGCTCCCGAGAGGAGGAGTCAAATCCCCATTCTCTGGCTCTCTCTAAATCTTTCTGGGTATAGCTAGGCTGGAATACAGTAAAGTGAATTTTGGGAACTAAAGGAGCCAGGAGTGCCTCAAAACTCGTAGTCCTAGCAGCAGTCTTCACTGCCTGATCAGCCATTTGCTTGCCTCTGGATTCCAAAGTGTCCCCTTTCTGATGTCCAGGGCAGTGCATCATGGCTAGCTACTGCCATGGGGTCATTAGTGGCCTCTAATAACATCAGTATTTCCTGAGAATATTTTACGTCCCACTTTCCAGCAGTCAGGAGTCCCCCCTCTTTCCATCTGGCCCAATGGGATGGACCACTAAAAACACATATTTTCAGTTTGTACTCTTTTGCTTTTACCTATGTGAAGACCCCTATTTGGGGCTATAAGCTCAGCCTTTTGAGCTGAGGCACTTGTAGATTGAGCCTTTGCTTCCATGGTGTCCTGTAGGGTGACAGCTGTGTACTCTGCTCGACATTGCCCCTGATCCGTGAGCCTGCTTCCATCAGTGAACAGTTCTAAGTCTGGCTGCTCCAACAGTTGGTCATTCACATCAGGTCTGCTCAGGAACACCTGTCCAATGATCTGAAAACAATTGTGAAAGGGGGTCTGATCGACATCACTAGATAGCAGGGTTTAAGGTAGAAATAGCCTTCCACTTTACCTCTGGGTTGTCTAATAACATAGCCTGACACTCAGGTCAGCCAATATCCTCCCTTGTGTTCTAATAAAGGGAGGACACAATGGGGAGTGCGCACCAATGTGAACTTTTTGGCTTCTTGTAGTACGTCACAGGTGGCAGCAATGGCTTGGAGTTAAGGTGGCCATCCTTTGACCATCTAATACAACTGATTAGAAAAATAGCTTACTGGTGAGTCTGAGGTTCTGGGTCAGGACTCCCAAACTAAAGCTCTGCTTTCTGTGTACAAACAGATCAAGGGCTTTCTCAAATATGGAAGTCCCAAGGCTGGGGCAGTTAATCATTTTTCTCTAACCTGATTGAACGCATCTGGACCTCTCATGTCCACATCAAAGGCTCAAGGTCTTCCCCCTTTAAGGCCTCAGATAGAGGCTTTATAATTAATCTGAAGTTGAGTATCCAAATTCGACAGGAGCTTGCAATTCCTAAAAAATCCCCACAATTGTCAACGGGAAGTAGGAGTTGCAACTCGTGCGATTGCTTCCTTCCTATTGATACCAGCACAAGACAAGGTTGACATGAGGGAAGCCATTGTAGAAAAGAAGCCCTATTGTAACTGTGAATGACCTCTTACCAACTAACCCAGCTGAATGTGCACCCTCTGGGAGATCTAACTTCTCTGTATGACCCCTGCCTGTGCGTGTACCTCCCAGCTGTGATAAGATGATAACTTTGTTCTTTTGAGTTTCTTAGGACTGTGACGACCCCTGAACAGAGAGTCTATGCTGATAGCCATCATCAGTGAAAACTGAAAGATCTGGTGTGGCACTCCCAGTCCATAACACAAGAAGGTCAACATTCCTACCCCCCTCCAAGGCCTATAACACACCAGCCTATATAACTGCTCTAAGATTCTGTGCCCCTTAAGATAGTTCCTTCAGACATGAGTCTGCCATCTTCCCCCTTGCTAGCAAGCTGTAATAAAAAGTCCTTTCTTTCCTACCACGTTGCCTATTGACTATTGGCATGCCTTGCAGCAGGCAGACGAACCCCCTTTTTGGGTGGTAACAATTAGACACCCCAGGTGCGACTTTAAGTCCTGCTCGTGGCCAGCCAACCTTGGAAGGGCAACCTGTTGGGTAAGCCCCTAGCGGCCACCGAGGCTCTCTTTCTCTGGGGGAACTGCCCTTCCTGCTTTCCCGTACCGACACTGGCTACCTCCTAACAATGATTTGGTAGGAAGAGAAACAGCTACATCTGGTGAGTTGACAGGCTCAAGCTGGAAAATGGTAAGTCACTTGAGGAGGCTCATGAACTCTCTTCCCATCCATCTAGGTTCCTTCCATTTAAAGCAGGGTTGTCTGGAGTCCTTCCATTTGTGGCAGGGCCATCTGGGCATGCACTCGGAGTTGGAACAGTTGTAGGACTTTATACTCTAAATCTGGGCACTAGTTTGCTGATTGTCCAGTTTTTCAGTGTCTGTGTCCACGTCTGTATCAGTAAATAGCTTAAAACTGGCTGTTTGGGGACTGAGAGTCTCGGTGATCATAACAAACTCTCTTTAGAAATTACCTTGTTTGTTAGGACCACCTTGGGTAATGCACGCTTAAATGGAGATAACTGCAAACAGCTGGCAAGATGACCCTGGATAATTTAAGTTTACGATGGTCACTTTGGGCTCCTTTTGAGCTTTTGAATTGAGAAAGAAATCTTTAAAGAGTCAAAGTCTCCACTCCTGGGAGCTTTCCTCTGGCTTCTGGTTTCAGAGAGTCCAAGCTCCACCACTGGGAGCTCCCCTCTGGTTTCCAGTCCTGATCACCCCCGAGACCTCCAAGTGCCCAAACAGATTGACAGAAACCAGAACCACCAAGAGAGGGCACCTCACTTGAGGTCTTGGGGGTTTCTAGGACTTCTATATATCTTAATAGTGACAATCTGGATAACAAAATTGTGTTATCATTTCAACTTTTCCAAATGGTGGCAGACGCTATGATCCTAAGTATAGGACATTCAGATATCAAAGCCCAGAAGAGCTTTAGGGGGTCTCACAATGAGGGACACCTTCTGTGTGGGCTTGTTACTTAGTGGGAGGAGCTCTGTCTGCACAGACCACATTGATGAGGTAAATATAGATATATCTGTGCCCCGAGAGCATCACCCAACAACCACCCACTCCCCTACAGAAGCCTGGAAAACACAGCCCCTCACCATGGACTGGAGCTGAAAAATCCTCTTCTCGGTGGCAGTGGCTATAGGTAAGGGTCTCCCCAGTCCCTGGGGTGAGGAGGAGACCGGAAACAGTGAAGGAGAATGCCATCCACTCGTGTCTCCTCTCCACAGGTGTCCACTCCCAAGTTCAGCTGCTGCAGTCTGGGGCTGAGATGAGGAAGCCTGGACCATCTTTGAAGTTCTCCTGCAAGGCTTCTGGATATACCTTCACTGAATACTATATGAGCTGGGTGCGACAGGCCCCTAGACAAGTGCTTCAGTGGATGCAATGGATCAACACAAACAGTGGTGGCACTAGCTTTGCACAGGAGTTGCAAGGCAGAGTCATCATGACCAGGGACACGTCCACGAGAACAGCCCACACAGAGCTGAGCAGTCTGAGATCTGAGGACATGGCCATGTATTCCTGTGCGAGAGACACAGTGTGATAACCCACATCCTGAGTGTGTCAGGACCCTGAGGGAGAGGGCAGCTGTGCTGGGCTGAGGAGATGCAGAGATGATGCTTCTCCTGACTTCTCAGATCAAAGAGTCAGGAATCTGAGACAAAGGATGATGTTCTCATGGGGACACTACTCTTTTCACAAAGGTTTTAACATCTCAAGTGTTCTTTGAGCAAGATCCAGGAAGATGATTTTACCAAAAGACTGTTGTCGTTTATTCATGTTTTCCAGTGGGGATAATGAGTCCCTTTATTCTTTGGAAATGCTAGTTGTGGGATCATCTGGGAATATTTGGTTAGCCTCAGATTTGGGATTCTTTGACTCTAGAGCTCTCCCTAAAACTTCTCTGAATTTCACCCCATTTTTGAAAATTGGTATTATGCTTTGGGAAACTAAGGATATGCAAGTCAAGGATGGATTCTGTTTCCCAGTCTGTGGCCCAGCGTCATACACATGACATTCTGGTAGGACAATCGTGAACACATGGTGACAAAGTCATGGGTGGAGAGGTGTGCCAGGTTCAAGCACAGTCTACATCAGGACACCATTCTTTCAGTCCTCTCCTTCAGTGCTGAGTCCCTGGAGAGGTGCGTCCACACAAACCACAGCCCTGAGAGATTCCCTGTCCCTGGGCAGTGCTGATGGTCACCACACAATTGGGAGCAGCATATGGGGACCCTTGATAATGTGAGACTCACGTGCCAGCCTGTACCACTTCCCCATGATCACTGTGTCAAATTACCACACACTTGGGCTCAAATCAACACATTTCTTCTCTTACAGTCTGGAGGTTGGAGCCTGAAATCAGTTTCAGTGGTCTGAATTCAAGGTGGGGGTAGGGCTACACTCCCTCCAGAGTCTCCAGGGGAGTGCTATTGTCTGGATATGTGTGTCCCCCCAAAATTCATCTGTTAAATCCTAACCTCCAAAGATGATGGTTTTACTAGGTGGGATCACTCTGAGGTGCTTAGTTCATGAGAGTGGAGGCCTCATGAGTGCGATTGGTGCCTTTCTAATGACACCCCAGAGAGCTCACTCGTCCCTTCCACCACGTCAGGACACGGCAAGAACTTGCAAGCTACGACCTGGGAAGAGGAACCTCCCCAGAAGGTGAACATGCTGACAATTTGATCTCGGACATCCCAGCCTCCAGAACTGTGATAAATAAATGCTTGTTATTTCTAAGCTATCTGGGCTGTGGTATGTTGCTATAAAAGCCCAAATTGACTCAGACAGGGAGAGTCTGGGTTTGTTTTTGTGTTTTGTTTTTTGTTTTTTGCCTCTTCCAGCTTCTAGAGCTGTGTTCCTTTCATCCCCTGGCTCACAGCCACGTCCTCCATCATCACAGCCTGGAGGAAATTACCTTACATCAGTGGTCACACTGTTTGCTTCTTACTCTGTATTCTAATCTCCCTCTGCCTGCGTCTGATATAAACACTTGTGACTACATATCAAAATAATCCAGGAAAAACTTTGGATCTCAAGGTCTCTAAATTAATCACATTGGGTGAAGATCCTTTTGCCATAAAAAATACCTTCCACAGATTCAAAGAATAATTCACACAACCATAGTCCACCCTCTGCCCTCAAAGAATTAGAACCCACCCACAGGTGAATTATATTTAACACTTTGGACATGTCTCAAAATGCCAGTGCTTAAAGCATCAAGTCCAAAATCTATCCAAATGCCATCAACTCAAAAGTCCTAAATTTATTCATCTAAATCAGATATGGGTGAGAATTTGACTACAATCCATCGTGGGGTAAATCTTGCATCTGCCCACCTGTGATAACAGAAAACAAGTTGTCTTCACAACTGCAGGGCAGGCATATGACAAAAATTATAAATATTTCCATTTCAAAAGAGAATAAAAGGGAGCTAGAAGGAATCACCAGCCTGAATCAACTTTAAAATCCATCCAGTCAAACTCCATGAGGTTTCTTCATCAGGGGATAATCTTCTGCGGCTCAGACCATAACCCCTGGGCCTGTTGTTTAAACTTCGATCTTCCCTTCCTTTTCCTTGAAGGGTGGCACATGCTATCGTCTGAGCACTTTCATCAGCCTGTATTCTGTCAGTGGAGTTTTGAGAATCCAAGAACTTTCTTTCATTTTCTGCCTCTGTTTATAAAGAATAAGGTCTTCTGACACTTGCTAAGATGGTGAGGAAGACTTTATTCAAGATTCTTGCAACAGGGGTTTGCAGGAAGAGAGAGAAACAGGGCTCACCTCTGAATAGAGCAAAGACAGCTGGGGATTTATAGCCAAGGAGCAGAGTGAGGGGTCACTTGATCAGAAATTCCCAAGAGGAAACATCCTTTGAAAAGAAGGCACATAGTGCTTATGCTGGAAGTGTCCACCATTGTATGTTGGATAAAGGGGAAGGGAAAAAAAGAAAAGAGTGTTTATGTCTCTCCAGGGGGCTTTAGAACCAAAAGCTGCATTCAGGATCACCAGGGGGCGCGATGAGTTTAGATGTACATTGACCTCCATTTCATAGATAAGCATATAAACCTTAAATAAGAGCTTCTTACTGATCTAGGGGATTCTGACTTTAGTTTATTTGACTAATTATTCTATAATTTTATCTTCGTTAAGTTTTCCTTGATGTCTATGTAGAGCGATCATGTGTAAATGGCCCTTGTGGTTGTTGAAAGCCCTCAGTTTCTCCATCAGATCCATGTCTCTCTCTCAAGGCTTCTCAGTATCTCCAAGTTCCAGTGACAGGAAAGAATGGTCTCAACACTTCAGTCTTTTTGGTCTTCTTGAAGGTCAGGGAGCCAGAGCACTCTCAGGGGCGAGGGCACCAATGTCAACATTTACACAGTATCCACTCTTACAGGGTCTGCAGCCTGTGGGCCCTTTTCCAGGTGCATCTTTGTCTCCAGACCCTCATGCTCATCCACCCCACGAAGAGGAGAACATCCCCCCTCACTCCCCCCAGCTGCTCACGTAGCTCAGCATCTGCAGGCTCAGGAGAGGGACACACTGGGGTCTGGGACTGAAGGAGATGGAGGTGAGGTCAGGTGTCTTCTCCTCAGCATCTCGTGATGAGGATGCAGTGGAATATCTCCACAGGGGCACGTGGTGTGGAGATGCTGCAGCCCAGGTAAGGATGGATCATGTAGCTGTACAGAACTGACATCTAACAAGTAAATTAGAAGTCTCTTTTGGAATAATGGAAGGTTGGAGCTTCTGATGCATTGGCACTTGGTAGGTGACAAAGAAGATAAATAAGGGGTGGTTGTAGTTTTCTTATTCTAGGACTATGGCATATGGTCATTTCATTAAATACCACGTGACTGACAAAATAGACTTGCATTTTATCATTGCCGTGTTCACACACCAACATATTTACTTCTCATTAACTCAATTATGTATTCAGGTTTGCACTTGTCCATATATCTTCAAAATTGAGCGGTTACAATGATACCCTAGTGGGTTTACTGGAAATAAAAACATATTTTTCCTTCCGCATTGTGAAATCACAGCCACATCTTACTGATTGGGTCCATTTTCCCTATCAGGCAGGTGGTTGTTTTCTTCCCTGCTCGTCTCTTACTTGAGACCCTACATGAGCTGGGCTGCACCACAGTTTCCTCAAGTGGGTCACTGGGAATGATGCCAGTTAAAGGGGAAGTGAGTGGGGCTGTCCCTACTGTGCTGCTTGCTTCCAGCTCAATAAAATTCAAATAGATTTAGATAATACTTGCACACTGTTGTCCTGTGAAGTTTACTTCGTGTCAATTATTCATCACTAAAACTATTATGTGTAAAACAATGGATCACTGATTGGAAAAAGTTATAGGCAGATAGATAATAAAGTGAAATTTCAGGAACTTCTGAAAATACATCTGCTTTGTTTCACTATGCATTCTTAGGTAAATAAAAGAATGAATAAAATTAACACATGTTCTTATTACAGCAAGGGGGTTGTCCAAATTCCACTAGGCCTGCCCAACTCTGTCCTGGTGTGGGTTCAGGGGGGAAGTCTGGTCCAGGATTGAGGAGCACAGACCCAGATACTGGGGCTAATTCTCACCAGATAAGTGCACCTGGACACATCACTCTCTGGGATTCTGCCCTTTATGTTGGTGCCCAGCCCCAGAGCCTGCTATTAGTCAGAGTCAGAGGACATGCAAATAGGGGCCTCCCTCTGCTGATGAAAACCAGCCCAGCCCTCACCCTGCAGCTCTGGAGAGGAGACCAGCCCCAGAATTCCCAGGTGTTCCCATTCGGTGATCAGGACTGAACACAGACCACTCACCATGGAGTTTTGACAGAGTTGGGTTTTCCTTGTTGTTATTTTAAGAGGTAATTTATGGAGAACAAGAGACACTGAGTATGTGAGAGGATATGAGTGATATAAACAGTGGATGTGTGAGAGTTTCCTGACCAGGGTGTCTTTCTGTTTGCAGGTGTCCAGTGTGAGGTGCAGCTGGTGGAGTCTGGTGGACGGTTGGTGAAGCCTGGGGGTTCTCTGAGACTCTCCTGTGCAGCCTCTGGATTCACTTTCAGCAGCTATGACATGAGCTGGGTCCACCAGGCTCCAGGGAAGGGACCACAGTGGGTCTCAGGTATTTATTATGATGGTAGTAGCACGTACTACGCTGACTCCGTGAAGGGCCGATTCACCATCTCCAGAGACAACTCCAAGAACACGCTGTATCTGCAAATGAACAGCCTGAGAACTGAGGACACGGCTGTGTATTACTGTGCAGTATACACAGTGAGGGGAAGTCAGTGTGAGCCCAGACACAAACCTCCCTGCAGGACGGGCTCAGGACCGCCATGGGGCGCACAGGCCCTGCGCTCAAGGACCATCAAAGAGGCAGGTGCAGATGGAGTTTAGGGGCTGGTTTCCTGTCGTGGCTTCCTTTTCATATAACAGTTTCCTCAAGACAACCTGTCTGGATTTGTGATTCTCTGCTTACCTCTGTATTATCTGGTTAGGAAAGTCTCTTGTAATAGAAGGAAAACATTCTCATATGGACCAAAGGCAGAGAGTCTCTTACAGGCACGCTTGTGCCTAAATGCCAATTTATTATCAAAGCTTCTGAAGTGTGTCAGCTAAATTTATAAAAGAAGCTCTGTTGGAGTCAACAATCAAGCACAGCACAGGTCATGTACAAGGCAGCCAGCAAACAGCAACATAATGTGCAGGCTGGACATCAGACAAGAGAGGCATATGAATCCAAAGAAAGAGAAGAAATACCCCATGTAGAGGTGGTCATTGACTTTCCCGCACTCTGATGGCATCGACAGCAACTGACACCATGCGAAGACAGAGGGATCCCCACCAAATTTTGTATGGTTGTCTGCGCTAATAGTTCAACAAACACCCAGAGAGAACATGATCATTTTTATTACATCATTCTTGAGATGTCTGTTGAGAGCAGGGCAGCCAACCCCCCACCCCCAAGCAAATCAGAAATGGTTTCACAGAGCCTGGGAAGGAGACTGGCTCAGGGTTTTATTGTGCTTCAGTGGTGGGTGCTGGAGGGGTCCTGCTCATAGGAGGTCTTGTGTGGTTTGAAGCTCCCACCAGCGTCAGAGGAGGGAGACCCCGTGCTTTCTCATCAGATTCCCCATATGTGGGGAGAACAAGAAGACGAAGGAATGAGACTTTGTGTATCCACAAGCAAATACCAAAAAACAGTATGTGACTACTTTCCACTTAACAACTATAAAAAAGGAGTGGAAAAAAAGATAAATGGCCATTATGGGTAGATAACAATTCAAATCTATAGAAAATGAGAAGAATACTTATGTATAAGCAAGACATAATAATAACAATAAAACAATAATAGAATTAAAGCTGGATCTCAGCCCCCTGTCTTGGGTAGAATCTGTCAGATCCAAGGTCATCAGCTTGTTCTGAAGGTCGTGGGTCAGCTTTCGGCTTCC
>JAQQSS010004015.1:0-10889 GCA_028646465.1 Rhinoceros unicornis
AAGTATAGAAAAATATATACCATATAATCCTATTATTTTTTTAAACTACATATTTATATACCCATTCAGTTAAAGGAACGGACAGAGAAATTATAAGTCCCAAAGAGAAGGAACTTTTCCTTTTTTCTTTTTTCCTTTGTATACTTCAGAATTTAGGACTTTTTAGAATTAGCATGCAGATGCACGTATTGATGGTGTAGGCTTATACAGACATGTATCAGTAACATGGGGCATCAGGAGCAGTAAGAGTACCTCTGAGTTCCACCAGACCTCACCAAAACCCCAGAGAACTCAGGAGAAAAAAAGCTATTTACGTATCTTATCAAAACCCATTTGTTGGTTTAAAACAATGTAGATTAGCCAATGACATGTCTTCCTCAGCCCTTTCAATATTTACAGTAGCATGTCTATCCCTTCTTCCAACTATGCTGAGAAATGACAAATTGAACCGGAGTCGGACTTCAGCTGTGCTCAAACTCTAAATTCAAACCCAAAAACTCAGTTGATAGAAACAATATTTAAGACCAATGCCTGGAGGAAGTGCAGTTCTGTCACCTCCCTCAATCAGTATTTCCTAATTGTGTCTTTTGGGACATAAATTCCACAAGATGTCCAGGGAATAAAGCATTCTTTGGTCAACCAAGTTCGGCAAATGTTGCATATTATACCCCCTCTGGAGGTTGAGAATACACAGTAGTATACCAAAACCTCTGATAATTCATGAAGTAAAGAAAAACCCTTCAAATTATTAACCTTGAATTTTTCAAACCTGTTTGGTAAGGCACCATTTTTATGCAATATCTGATGTAACACACTCAGGGAAATGCTGTGCCAGCTACTCCCAAATCGACTCCTACTTTACACCCAAAAACCCTCTTACTATTCCTTGTTGTGTTGCCTAGCCTCCTGATACTCTATAGAACTGCAGTTACTGAACTGACATCCTTCTACATACTCTCTATCACTTTATAGCTATGCACTGTGAAACATGTTATTTTGATTAGTAGAGAATTTATTGTGAAAAATTTTACTCACGTTAAAAATAAAGAGTCACTAAATTTTAGGTACTATTGTGAACAGGCACAATGCTGAATTCTTTTCATAGACTGTCCAAGATAATCCTCAAAACGATCCTATGAGGAGAGTGCTGTTGTTCCCAATTAGTGATGAGGAAAAGAGCCTGCAGGAATTCGAGTAGCCTTGTCCAAGATAACACAGAAAGTAAATTTCAGAGCTTGGATTCAAAACCCAAGCAGCTTGGCTCCTAAGCTCACACTTGTAACCGCTATATGAACTCGGTGTCTAAGACAACCCATAAGGGACACTTCTTAGTGTTTTCTGTATCTGAAACATTTGACTCCTAAATACTTTTGTTGTTGTTCTTGTAATATTTTGTTCTCTGTGTGTTATGAATGGGTGTGTTTCCCTTTTCCAATTGATGCCAAATACCTACATCCCACAGTATGGCCTAGCAAAGGTATAGAACTTCAAGATATGTATGTGGTGGACCAACCTGATATTGGCTCCATCTGACATTTTTACTCATTTTCCCTTTGCCTCATTTTGATTCTCATCAGCTTTAATTCATTTTTTAACTGTTATACTGTCCATATGCTATATAGATATAAGGTGGCAGGCTAGAACATCATGTATCTGTAGTGTTTCCTATACATCCCTTAACTGCCACAAAACCTTTCTCTCCAACTGCATCATTATAAAATATCATTATGAAAATGAGCCAGAATTGAGTTTCAGTAATAAACATACTTTCTTTACTAGAGAGCTTTAACCCTAGCCAGACAATTAGCATACAGCACATTGCATGGGAGGAAATTTGTCAAGAGCCCTGTTTGTCATCGACAGATAAGTAAAAGGTAGTTAATGTAAATTGCATTTCCAAAATTCATTCCACTTAGCACGGTTCAGGAAAGACCTCGAGACTGCAATCTAAAGATTGCAATGAGAGTGAGTAACGTGGCGGCTGCTTTCCACTTATGTGAGCATCTTTCTCCAGAGAGCACTTTGCAGTTGTCCTATTTACTCCTCCTTGTTACACTTGTTTGGTTGCTCTGCTGTGTTACGAGAATATGGAAACCTGAGCAACCATTAGCAGCAGCTCCCCAGAGCACATTGCTTAAACTGTGTTAAGAGATCTGCTTCAAACCAAGCTCAGACAAGTACTGCTTGCCCTATGTGAAGAACGGCCTCCATTTCAAAGATGGCTGATCATGTGAGAAGCTGATTTGATTCCTCTGGGTAGCGGTTTCACAGACAACCACATGGCCCATCTGTTTCTGTTATTAGGATAACTGAAGCAAAGCTCAGACTTAGGGATCAAATATTTAACCAGTTATTTTCAAACAAAAACAAAATAAATTTTATAAAGTCTCGAAACAATAAAGTTTCATTGTAGAAAATTTTTTAAATATAGGTATGCAAAAAGAAGAAAATACATAGCACCAAAATGGTCTACTGGGCCATGGTAATGTGAGTGAATTATTTCCAAACTTAGATTCATACACACTCACTCCATGTATGTATATATTCATGTTTGTAGTTTCACAAATAAAACCCAGGAGTCAGGATTCCAAACTTCCACTTAACTACCTAGTAGACTGTCTCACTATTTACCATTATCTAGTTCCTCTTCCTAAAGGAAGATTTTACTTTCCCGCCACCTTGGAATCAGGTTTGACTGTCACTTGCCTTGGCCAATGAGCTATAAGGAAACTGATGGGAGACATTCCTGTGTGGAAATGTTAAGAGCCAGTGCACGATTCATCATGTTCTCTTTCTTCCCTCTCCCATGACAACTGCCCTGTCAGCCTACACTTCAAAGCGATGACAATGACAATGCAGTAGCAGAGCGCCCAGCTAACCCTCTGTGCCATGTGAGTGAGAAAGAAACCTTTGTTGTTTAAAACCACTGAATTTGGGGGATTGCTTGTTATCACAGCGTAATCTAGCCTGTCCTGATGTCATGCTACCTTAACATAAACCAGTTGCAATCAACTTCAAATGGCCATTCCAAAGCTAAAAGAGTTGTCACTTCTTAAGAAGATCAGACGAAAAAGCCACAAACAACTGCACCAAAAATGATGCTGTCACATTTCTTCAGAAGTTCTCTTAGAAGGGCATAGGTTTAAGGGTGGATCTTGGTTTTTTCTTCACCTGTGACATACATTTGAGGGAGGTAAAGGGAATCCTTTCTCATTAGTACTGTAACATCCTGCCATACATCCATAAGTGGTATCTAAAAAACTCAATCATATAAGATGTGATATTGCAAGGATAACTGAAATGAGCAGGCCTCAGTCTACCTTCCAAGTTTCCCCTCCCCCACTCCATTATAAGAGAAGAACATTTGACTTTTCTGTTTGGGAATGGGCTGCAGAAGTTAGGACCTACTTGCCAATTAAATCTTATTGTGTTATCATGAAGTTTGTGGAATTTCTTGTTTACTGAGATACAAACACTCGAGTTCATTCCAGATTGGGTTGTCTTGACTTATTTTTCTATGTTTCTCATTTCCTACTGTTGTACAATGTTGTTACTGGATACTGTACTACAGGAAAATATACTAAGAGTCTCTTTGAGTATTCACGTAATGAAATCTCCTTAAATGGAGTTTAAAGTTTGATAGTTTGATAGTGGATTTGATACTGTTTTTATAAAATATTTGACTGTAATCCACAACAAGTAATTATATGAATAAAAGCAAACCCATATAGACTATGTCAACCATCACCTGAAATCATTTTAAAATGGAAGCTGTAATAACAAGAATAATATCGATCATATAATAATAAAACTTATTATAATGCCTTGTACTTACTGATAATGTATTATATACTGGTAAATGAAACCAGATGATGTTTTAGTAACTAATTCAAAGTCATACAGCAGGCTAAGGCTTTGAACACATATCTGAGTGATCTAGACTTGTCATCCTATCTTAGACTGGCCTTCAGATATCCGGAGCAAATTTAAATAACTTACAAATAAAAGAGTTGTCATTTTTTACGGTTTCGAAAAGCTGTGGTATTTCCAGGGATAATAGTCTCTAATAATAATTTTAAGGGACGCAAGGAAAAAGGGAGGATATTTCTTTCACTTAATCTATCAGTCAGTCAGGAAGTCACTAATTCCAAAAATATTCATTGCACAACTACTATATGCTAGGGGCTATGCTAGGCACTGCAGATATAATAGTTAGCAACAACAGATAACATCTCTACCCTTATCGAAGTTAAAGTCTTATGAAATAGAAGCTAACTGTAAATAAATAAATGAATATGCACATAAACGACGTAAGTACTGTTCATGGCAAGCACTGTAAAGGGAATAAGCATGGTGGTACCCTGGGCATTTCACGTTGGGGATGGATGGATGGAGGCAGAAGCATACTTTAGGGAGGGTAATGGAAAAAACCCTTCTTAAGAGATGACATTTGAACAGAAAGTTAAAGAGTAAAGAGCTAGCCATAAAAAGCCAGATGAAATAAAACCTGTAGTGGAAACAGCAAGGACCTGAAGCAAGAGAAAACCTTGAGTGAGAGTGAACCTGGGGGAGCAGAGACATCAAATGAGTCAGAAGGGCCATAAGGACCATATCTGGTGGGAACCTGTAGGCTGGCAGTATGAAGTATGATTTTCATTCCAAGGGCCTTGGGAAGTCATTGACATTTTAAGTGAATGTTAAATGAGCGTTTCTTAAGTTGGGAGGACAATACCCAGCAGCATTGATAGAACATTGAAAAGTGTTTGCCATAGGCATGGAGAAGCTAGTTATGGCCAACGAATTCAACTAGATGATATATGCTAGATGTCCAGGATAGCCTGGTATTTCAAAGACCCTTGGTGTACACAAGTTCCTTGCCCTCTTTCCCAGCCCTTCTACGAAGCAAATTTCTTCAAGTCATTTGCTCCTATCTGAGGCCTGTGCTCCCTACCTGAGCCCTCAAATGAATCCCAAATGCCCCAGAATGCCATCTTTGGATTCCTTTACCATTCTAGTTTTCAAATAATTTGAGCCACAGTGTTTGCATGCATCTGGCCTATATCAGTAATCTTTCTTACAAAATAAAACTGTGTTAAATATTAAACAGTTGTATAGAAAAAATATTTATATAGATGCATCCCCCTTAGCATAACTATTTACGTCTCTCCATATACACATAAAATTTCACCTTGTTGTAATCAGTGTTTACATACAGTTAGGTGGCTTTTTTATTTACATCATTTGTAGGCATTTTTCATGCTTTTATAATTTTGATATTTATCATTTTTATGGGTCTATACTCTAACAGGTTCGTGTATCATAGTTTAATTAATTCTTACTTAAGAAATGAATATATTATCCGTACATTTTCCTACTCAAAATCGGTTTCTAGACCCTTCTCAATATATTTCATGGTTCTTCCATATTTCTGGAGCACTTATGAACTTTTAAAATGAAAATAAAAACTAAAGGAAAATGATCTTTTAAAATGGTCATACATTCCTGACATTTAAAGAGGTTTTTCTCCTCAGTTTTTAAAGTGTTTTTACAAACTGCCTCTAACTTACTCGATGTGCTTTTCTAATTTTGTTCCTATAAACTTCTGCTGTGTCTTTCCCCTTCTCTTCAATCTTGGCTCTCTCTTTGGTTCCATTTTCATTAGACCAAAGACCCAGGATAGCTAATACACTTACTTGTATTTCCTGACGCTTTTGTAGTTTGAATCTTTTCCTCTAGGGCCTGAAGCTTGCTTAGACTTCTTTCGTGTGAAAAATAGACATGACTTTTTTTTTTTTTTGAAAAAGAATTAAGGTGACTTATACTTTAAAGAAAATGTGGAAAATATGGAAAATTTTTAAAGAAAATATATATCAAGTTCTACCACTTAACTACACTAGATTTAATTTGTTTCTATAGATTTATCCTCTTCTCAATGTGAAAGTTTTACTTAGCTGTACTCATACTGCTTTTGTAATTTTATATCACTCTCCCACTTATCATAACCTAATATGCATTTTTCGTACTATAACAATTTCTTCATAGCTGACATATTTAATGGCTACATAAACTTCCTTTGATTCGTGATATTGTGGTTCTGTTAACCGTTTCTCTATTTTGTACTTTCTAAATTTGCATAACATTCATGTTAAAATTCAGTTGGTTACCAAGAAGCAGAGCTCATCCTTAAAGAGCCTTCGAGCAGTGTCTCAATTGTTTCACCAATTGATGCTGTTTTTCAGGTGCTTGCATCTTATTTATTAGGCTGCATTTTTACCTTCTCCCAGTTATTGCTTTTCTCTCATGCCATTTCTGCCTTCCAACATAGCTTGGAATTCCCTATGACAAGCATTTGATTTGATTTTCCCCTTGTTACAAAGCACCTTCTAATCTGTCAGGAAAGCTCATGCTTTACATTTCTTACCCCGTGAGCTGAAGCCTAGCAAGGCATCAATGATTGTCAAACACATCATAAGCAGTGTAAAGATGAGCCCAGAGGGTGTTAATTCAGAGAGACAGGTAGAGAGAGAGGACAGGCATACCTCCCCTGTGAGAGATGGAAAGAATGAAGATAAAGAGAAGTGGAAGGGCAGCTTTGGTTTCTAGAAGAAACATTCTGCAGTGAGAAATGCCTAGGAATGAAATTGACTTCCATGATAGATTGTTATACGTTGATAAGGGAGACCTAGAAAATGGCATCAGTTAAACACCACTATCCATTTAGCGCATTAGTGAGACAGCTTTCAGAATTCACTTGTATAAAGAGAGCTATCAATATTGGAGAAGTCCAGAGCTACTGTGCCAGATCAGAGCAGGATGAATTTTGGCTAAGGGAATGGGAATTTTTCATTCTTTTCCTAATTTTCCTGCACACCACTGTGAAAACTCGGCAATGCCCACAAGTCTGAAATCCAGCCTCTGCTTATAATAACTGTATGATAATTGCATTGCACTAAATGTGCAAAACACCAGCGGATAATTCACTCTGGTCAGCTTTCAAATCTACCTTGACATTCTGGTAATACAGACTCCACAAAACCCATGGAATCAAAACATTTTATTGCTCAAACAAATGCCCAAAGACCACACTGTATTTGACTAGGAAACTTTTTTTCTTGTTGCTGCATTATGTTAATAAACAACAGGCATTCATTTATTCAGTCATTTATATATACCCTACTACATATTCCACAAAGGATTTAAGGAAGTTACTAGACTATTATTAGAAAAGTTTCTAAGGTAAAAAAACAAAATCAGCTTATCAGTAGTGAAATTGCATGCACTGTGATCAGATGAATTTTATTGGTAGTAGGCAGAGTATTCTTTCTCTCTACTGGCTTAAGATATATCCTGTTATATGTGATATAATTAACATCTATAAGGACAATGTACATGTGGCTGGCTAATTAGGTAACAATTGACAATTCAGAAATAAGAGAAGTTTAAAGACTTCCAATTATTGCCAATTACATGTATACATTAATCTTCGTAACCCCACGAAACCCCATTAAAATCTAAGAAAATAAATTATAAATGTAAAAGGAACAGACCAAGAAAAGCAATTTCAAGATGTTTTTGGAATATGGGAAGCAGATGAAGTGATTAGTTTGGCTAAGAAAGCTGAATTCCAAATGCTTGTGTAGGGCAAAGCTAGTAGGGTGCAAGTGTTCTAGAATTCCGGATTACAATTAGAACTTCGAATTCCAGAACTCTGGGGCACCCATACCACAGAAGGAAACAGTGAAGCACCAGAAGAAATGTATGCGGGGGATGTTGGTAGAAAAGTCAATACCCTGGCTATTCCCTATGTTACCCAGTCAAGCAATTCCACTTTCTCCACCCCAGCAAGAGGTTTATTCTGTAAGGAATATAATCAAGAGAAGCGCTATTCTAGGGGACATTAAACATGGTGCTCAGTGGGAGAAAGATGATGTGGTAAATAAAGAAGGTTATTGAAGTACCCCATCCACCACCCACAACTTGTTTTTCTTTCCAAGAATGCTGGCACTGACTCCCCTATCTAACAATCACTACCCACACCAAACTCTGGGCCTGCACATGACTGAATATAAAGCTTGTTGTTCCCTCTTTCCAAAAAAGAACTCTTAAGAGAAAAAGACTCAAAGATACAGCCATTTGGAATTCCCACAGTGCAATTGCCAGGACTCTAACCAATCACTCAACAATTTCCACTCATACGCCAGATCTTCCAGTCACCTATTTAGTGCCTGGTCTCTAATATAAATTTTAGAACACGAGGTATAAAAATAATCTCCTAAAATATCCTAGAAAACAAACAAACAAACAAGGTCACACCCAAAAGAACAGGTATTAGAACGGCGTAGAACTTTTCAGTAGCAATACTAGAAACTGAATGAAAATGAAGTAATGCTTTCAAAACTCTACTGGGAAATTTATTTCTGACATATGGTGCCATACCTGGCCAAATTATCAATCAAGCATGAGGGTAGCACATTACATCTTCAGAAATGCAAGGTCTCAAGATTGTCTCTTGTGCATCATTCTCAGAAAATCGCTAGAAGTTGTGCCTCTCCAAAATGAGGGAATAGACTAAGAAAGACAAAGGCACTTCATCCAGGAAATGTTGGCTCACCATCAGGAAGAGTGAAGAAAAATTCCAAGAGGTTAGATGTGCATTTCAGAATGCAACCAGTCCAGAGTAGAAGTGGAGGATGGAGGGTCCCAGGATGGGGGATTGTTTCAAAGGAAAAAAAATATATATATATATATATTAGCTCAATGGCTGTAGAAAAAGGTACTCCAAAGAATTCTACACTTCTTTTGTAAAGTTTGGGAAAAATGATTATATTTTGAAAATTAAGCACATTTTTATATGAAGGCATCATTAACTGCAATATACAAGTGATACCAGAAAGAAAATGTAATCACAGTATCCTACTATTGAATAATACCTATGTAGTCATACAATGTAACAAGTAAATATGTATTTAACCAAAAGGATTACAATTATATTGTGTAAATGGAAGGAAGAGAAGTGGGGAGGGGAGGTGTGGGAGACGACTGAGACAGAGTGTTAAGAGTGCTAAATTCTTATTTATCATATTATGAAGTGAAGAGGGAATGCTCAGAAGTACAAATCAGCAATTGCTAATAGTGTCATATTAGTTAGAAATATGGAAGTAAACCAAATTTTATATAGATAGACGGATAGGATAGATAGATAGATAGATAGATAGATAGATAGATAGATAGATAGATAGACAATATAGATATATAGAAAGAGAATTATGTATATGTATATATATTATTGATAATAATTGACTCTGAAGAGCAAGGTATTCAGGGAAAAAGTGGAGTGGGGGAAGGTGAAGAGAAAGTGCTTTTGTGGAACTTTTTAGACTTTTTAGAGTACTATTTGATTCTTAATTTGATACTTTCACAAATGATTTTTAGAAAAAGAAAACTTTTTAAAAAGGGGGAAAAACTATAGACATCTTCATATCCTGAAGGCTAAGACAGTTAGATGGGGGACTAGAAAAAGGAGACATTTGTGTTGGTCACACAATTCCTGTGCATTTTTGTAAGTTTGAACTGTTTTGTAATTAAATCCTTACGAGTTAAAGTGGTGGTAGATTCTACACAACTTGTTGACTGCTTGGGCAAATGGTTTGTGAGAGAAAGGACTAAACAAGTTCCTCATTATGAGGATGGAAGCAATGCTTTTTGAAGAATCAAACTTACGAAAAAAGAATTCAAGCAGTAAATCTTAATTCTTTTTCCAAAGATTTATTCTCATTTCAAGTCTTTTCTACTTGACCTAAGAATCATTCATTAACCACTATAGTTCACAACTCTCAATCCTGCTTAAAATAATAAGCCCTTTCTGGTCTATGCTTGCATTTGGAGATTAACATTCTCTCTCTCTCTCTCTCTCTCTCTCTCTAATCCCCTTTCTGTCTCTGTGTTACGCAGTTATATACACAAGTACCTTATACACACGTGCACACACACACACAAACACATACAGGCCCTCTGATGCTTCTGTCTTCTCCCCCAGGCACAGAATTAGACACACAATGTGTTCTATTTCAGACTGCTACCCTAAAGTTACCAGGGACTAGGAATGGAGATCTTATCTTTCTCAGTAGACTATTGAAAACAAAACAAAACAAAAAAAAACAGCCCCTGACAACCCGGAACTGGTCTGACACAGCTAGGAAGCTGGCCTGATGCTCACATGTAGGCTATGTTATTCTCCTGTTGGACATAAACCATCTTACAAAACACCAACATCAGACAAAGTCACTCTGAAACCAAGATAAAGTGAGACAAAATAAGGCCACTTCATGATTTTGTGTAAACACAGACAAGACAAGGTCACAGTGCAACCCACAAAATGTCAACAGCCCCCCTCCCAGCCTATATGAGTGACAGCTGCTTCTTTACCAATTACAGCTTTATCCTTGCTCCAGTTTGCTTCCCCCGAGATTAAATTAATTGAGATACCAGATCGCAGAATTGCCTGCACTTCCTAAAAGCATTTGATTCAGAGTAAATCCTTGCTTCCTTAAACTTTTTAAAAAATCGCCCAACCTAATCCTTTTAAGTTTCTTTTTAACACTATCTTACTGAGACATCCCCCAGATCCCATGGTGTATGTTCTCTCCGGCTGCAAGGAGTAATAAACAAAACTTGTTCAACTATTAGCATGTTCAGGATGCGCTTTGGTTAGGGGGCATTGACTCTAGGGAGTTCTTTTGTCCATGGATGCTTCCTAGACTGAGTGGAGACAATTCTCCATGTGAACAAGAATTAGTCTTCTCTTACAATAAATATAGCATGACTTGGGTGAGGAGTGTGTTAGCTTAACAACACGCCCAACACAGTTAAGATAAATTTGCTTCTTCCAT
>JAQQSS010004016.1:0-10888 GCA_028646465.1 Rhinoceros unicornis
GAGAATAATAGAAATGATCATTAGAAAACTTCTCAGAAGTTTCCTTTCTACTTCAGAGAGGAAAACGTTAATTTGAAATCCAGAAGAAATATAATAAAACATAAGAAATACCCAACTTTGGTCTCTTTAATAGATAATACATGAGATTTACCCAATTTGGTCTAATTTAATGCATAATGCAAGTGGCTTTATACTCAAAGAGAGAAAACTTGTATTTGTTGTCAAAACAAGAGGCATATGAAGTAGGGAAGAAATCAGATATAGCGATATAGATATAGATATATTTCCTTAAACTGTGTGATTTGTCACATAGTGCTTACTAAAATATTCTGTAGTTTTCCCTAAAATGCCTTATCTGTGCAAATTTGGGATCAAGCTTCTAACCAGATTGATTGTCTCGGATCTGCCTGTAAAAATGCAGGTTAAAATGATCAAGGCTGAACTGTCAAGACATATGCAGGACATTTCCTCTGGATCAAAAAGACTAAAAGAGGAGAAGTTAGGCAGAAATTAGGTATATACTGCATTGCAGAGGCCTGAGACAAGCCTCCCTTCTAGAATGTGAATGTTTGTGGAAACTCAACTGTTTTATTTTCACACGGTCTGATCACATTTTATGAAGCTCTTTCATGCATCTTCACTCCTCTAACTAAGATAAACTGCTTTTGTGGAATATCTTTCCATGAATTCCTTTGAATGCAGTCATCATTTGTGGTAGATAACAGACAATAATTTCAAATACTAAGGGGCTTAAAGCGAGTGGCTGCTGAAATCGCAAACACCTTGGCAGGATACTGCTGACTGTCTAGCTTAGGTTTAAAAGCACTTAGGATCTTCACCTGGAAAATAACCTTTAGCAATTAAGTATATCAGGGTATAAATGCACTGGTGAGACAGGTGTGTGAAATAGAAGTGAAAGTTTGAATATTTAGTTTTAAATATCCTGATAAAAGAAACTACAAAGTCATGTCATTGATCTAATCAATACTTGTTTGCACATTCCTTAGAGATATGCTTGAAGCATAATAGGATTTCTAGGGGCCAAAACAACAAAAGGTGTAAACTGCCTTTTCAATTGCAAACTTTGTTCATTTATTCCTTCAGTAAAAGAATGCAAATCTTAAGTCATTTTTTCTTAACTGACATTAAATCTTTCTCACTAAACTTTTTTTCAGAGACAAGGATAAAGTTCAGAGTAAAGTCAAGCTTCTCCCCCTGAAAAAAAGGCAGTTTAAAGAAATTTCACTAAATCATTCCTGCCAATTAGGACCTGCCGTTTAAATTGATTCTAGTGCTTGAGGTATTTTAACACACCTACAGATATGTATAATTCAGGAAGATAGATATGGGTGTTTAAGAATCTCAACACTTTTTTCTGTAAATGTTTGTAACGCAAACATAAATCAAATGAGAGCAACATCTTTCATGAGTGTGCACAAGCCAAAATACCCATATACTGGGATTTAATTTTCTAGTAAATATTTACCTAAAAATATGATGAGAATTAAGATATTTCACTTACTGTTATAATTATTTCTAAAGAACAAAGTAAGTGTTCAATAGTAGGTACTCAATAAAATTGGAATAAATGGCCAAATGGTCAACATGAAGAAAGGAAGAGAGGGAATTCAGCAGACAGGAGACACGAGCGAAAGGCAAAAGTGGAAACAGGTAGAGAAAAGGAGAACATGATATTTGTAACCACAAATTTGGCAATTTCTCTCAACTGTTTCAAAAGATGATTTCAAGTTAAAAAATAAACGTGATTTTATTAGTGTTGAATTCAATCTCTAATTTATATACACGTCATTTTAAAATGTACTACAGATATCCAAAAAGTTGATGTTAGTAATAAAGTTAACTAATTTTTACTCACATAGACTGTACCAAATTGTACAAGCTATTAATGTGGATTCTTCCCTCTTACCTGCACTCCAGGGTTTTATCTGTAACTACATCTAAGCCCCAAGTTGCGCTACCTTAGTTAATTCAGAAGTTAATTTATCTGTCCCAGATTGGAGACTAAGGAGATATGAAAATGTCAAGGAGGAAAAGTTCTTTATCCTCTTAAGATGACTCCTTGAGGCCTATGAATTAAACTAACAAAAGACAGATTAACAAGAGAAAAAGCATACAATTTTTGTTAATATTTTACATGCATAGGAGTTCACAGAAAAGAAGGGAAACCAAAAGAAGCGGCTAGACTCTAGAGATTATGTACCATTTTAACAAAAGAAAGGGAGTTTGGGCTTCAAGGAACAATAAATTGTGGGGAAGTGCGTAGGAAATATATAGAGGAACTAATGGAAGAGGGGGTAACTTTAGTAAGGTTTGTTTATGCAGCCTCATCTCAGCGCCGACTTTCCGTCTCTGATGCTGAGTCACCCTCCTCTTACTGATACAGGAGAGGGGGACACCTTCACAAAGGGCAATTTATGCTCTGCTTTTAGGCAGATAAAGGGAGGGCAGAGAACTTTACCTGCATTTGTTTATTCTCAGTTGCCTTCAGCTCAAAATACTCCTTATACCAATGTAGCATATTATGGAGTGGCGTATCCTGATCTCCTTCAACAATCAAATGCAATGCGGGTTCTGAAATTGGATTCTGGACCAGAAAAAGGACATTGGTGAGACAACTAAAAAAATTTCAGTGTCTATATCTGCACTGTGCAATACAGTCACGACTAGCCACATGTGGCTACTAAGCATTTGACATGTGCATAGTGCAAATTGAGATATGCTCTAAGTACAAAATACATACTGGATTTTGAAGATATAGCGTAAAAAATGTAAAGTATATTATTAACATTAACTTCACCTGTTCCCTTTTACTGTTGAAAATATGGCTGCTAGAATATTTAAAGTTACATTTGTGGCTTGCCTTATATTCCTAGTGGACAGAGCTGGTCTGGAAATTCAAGCTAAGGTATTTGTACTTCAACCTGGGCAGCCATTGGAGGTCCTTGATCAGGAATCTGAGATTGGTGTTTTGGGAGAATAGTCTGGCTATGGCCTGGAGGAAAAGCCATACTACCTGGCAGCATATTGTGGGAGTCCAGGAGAGAGGTGATGCAGTTCTGGACTAAGGTCATAGCTGTGGGGATGAGAAGGATATAATTCAAGAGACCCCCAGCTCCTCCTAGACCCCCGCTCCCCTTAAGAAAAGGGAAGAATGACCTCAAAGGTGATCCAGAGATCATCAGGGCTGCCACTCTCACCACAGGTCAGGGAAGAGGGCTAGTTCCTCCTAGGTTTTAAAGGGTGAGGCTGCCTCTCCAGATTGGCAGGCCTGAATGACCTTGCCCAGTGCCTCAGGGGCAACGCCTTACAGAGAGCCTCAGTGTGGACAATCCCCCTCTGAGCCATGGGGGTGACATTGCCACTCCAGTGGTCTTGGAGGGCAGAGCATTGGACCAAAGAGGATAATTCTTGAGCCTTAAGATCTCGTAGAATTTGCCTTGCGAGGTTTTGGACTTGCTTGGAACCTGTCACCTCTTTCTTCCTTCCAATTTCTCCCTTTTGGAATGGAAATGTCTAGCCCATGCCTGTCCCACCACTGTATTTTGGAAGCACATAACTTATTGGTTTCACAGGTTCATAGCTGGAGAAGAATTTTGTCTCAGGATGAATCTTACCTTGAGTCTCCTTCATATCTGATTTAGATGATATTTGGATGAGACTTTGGACTTTAGACTTTAAAGTTGATGCTGGAACGAGTTAAGATTTTGGGGACTGTTGGGATAGAATGAATGTGTTTTACATGTGAGAAGAAATAAATTTGCGGGGGCCAGGGGTGGAATGTTAGGGGCTAAATGTTTGTGTCTCCCTGAAATTCATATGCTGAAGCCCTAACCCTCAATGTGATGGCATTTGGAGATGGGGCCTTTGAGAGGTAATTAGATTTAGATTAGGTCATGAGAGTGGGACCTCCATGATGGGATTAGTGCCCTTATAAGAAAAGACTATAGAGAGAGAGAGAGCTCTCTCTCCAGGAGCACACACCAAATAAAAGCACACAGTGAGAAGGCAGCTGTCTACAAACCAGGAAGAGAGCCCTCACCAGACACTGAGTCTGCCAGCACGTTGATCTTGGACTTCCCAGCCTCCAGAACTGTGAGAAATAAATTTATGTTGTTTAAGCCACCCAGTCAATGGCATTTTATTATAGCAGCCAGAGCAGAGTAAGATACCAGCTAAATTATGAACTCCTTGAAGATAGATACAACATGTTATACCTTTTTCCATACTCACATAAATCCTAGAAAAATGCTGGGCATAAAGTAAATGTTCCCCAAAAACTTCTTAGTTGATAGAATGATTATAACACACATCGTCTTCTGTAAATTAGGTTTATGGCCTAAATCTATTTGTTTGTAACCACTGATCCAAAATCTAAAATACTCTCGTGGTTGATATCACGAATAAGCACAATATTTTAATTGTTCTCACAAATGTTTGCTTAATATAAAAGAACTAAATAGAAGCTTACACATGATTGGACACTTGTCATCAGGTTCTGGTCCTTTCTCCACTACTTACTAGCTTTGTGATTTGGGGCAAGTCAGGTAAACTCTTAGATTTGGTTTTCTCATCTATAAAATCAGACTTATAATGTCTTATCTATCTCACATGGTTGTTATGAAGATCAAATGTGGTAATATAGCATATACATAAAAGCATTAGACTTTTGCAATCAGAGAGACCTAGGTTTGAATCCAGGCTTTGCCAATTACTGGGTATGTGACCTTTGTCAAATTACTTAACTTATTTGTATCTCAATTTACTCATTTGCAAATATAGGCACAATAATATCTAAATCTCAGTGTTACAGCAACTTGAGGCATGAGGTATAGTGACTTGAGGTATATAGACTTGAGGTATGTCTATATAGGTACATCTATATAGATGTGACTTCAGGAGCTTAGCACAATGCCAGAGATATTGATGTCACTCAGTAAGTGATGGGTGTTATGAATATGATCAGAGTGCCATGAACATGTGATAATTATTCATTATTAATATTCACAAAATTATTTAATGTGGAAGCAAATAACTAACTATTGTGGGCACACTGCATCATTGACTCATTCACTGATTTCAAAAGAAAGTCTTCCATGTTAAAGTTTGCAAGCATTTATAGGATTGGAATAGTGATCAAAAATGAACTCCATCTTTACACATAAAACCCTTAATTATTATTTTTAAAGATCATTTTACTTGGAACTCTGAGAATCAAAATAGCTCTTCTAGACATAAACATATTGTTTATGTCTTTTTAGCTTTGAAGAAAGTGTTTAAATTGATTCCAAGAAAGAATATGATTTAAAGTGAGAAATTAAACTCTGTATTTATAGTCTGGGAAAGATCTTCTATATGATCCTAACTCCTCAAGGCATATAAGTGTGGAATGTATTAGTTGGAAGGGCTATTAGGGATCATCTGCCAAACTCCTCATTTTACAAATGGGGAAATTTTGGCCCAGAAAGGAGAAATAGCGCAAGGTTACTTAGCTTGTGAAAAGCACCAGGACTAGAATCTTCATCTCCTGATTGTTAAGACTGTCTTCTTTCTATTGCATTATCTCTCAGTGCAAAAGACATCATTCTTTCTTCAGGAGTATATATGACATAAGTGAAGAGACTTAGAAAGAATTTTTAAATGTGTAACTTGATCTTGAACATACCCAGAAAATCCCGATTCTTTAGCCAGATCCCATATGCTCATGAGCAGTCAGTCATTGGACCAAACCTATAAGAAGGAAATAAAACTGGTATCAAGGCAACTAAATGACCCCTCCCACATCTCTCTCATCTGAATTATGTAACATGGTGTGCAGGTCTTGTAAGAAACTTATCCCAAATCATTTGTATTAGCTGTCAAATCCATGTGATAGTGATGAATCAAGTGTCTTAGAGGATTGGGGATAAACTCCTAGCGTGGAGGCAGCCTCCAGTTTTCCCATCGTTAAATGAGTAATGAGGGGCCAGCCCCATGGCTTAGCGGTTAAGTGAGCGCGCTCTGCTGCTGGCGGCCCGGGTTCGGATCCCAGGCGCACACCGACGCACTGCTTCTCCGGCCATGCTGAGGTCGCGTCCCACACACAGCAACTAGAAGGACGTGCAGCTATGACATACAACTATCCACTGGGGCTTTGGGGGAAAAATAAATAAAATTATAAAAAAAAAAATGAGTAATGATATCAGTCACCTACATACATTTATATCATCAAGTCCACCCAATTAGCATTTTTTCACTCCATGAGAGCAAGTTTTCGTCTATTTTGTTTACTGCTGCACTGCCTGGAACAATGCCTGGACTTTACGAAAAGAAGAGCAAGTGGTATTTTCTGAGTCTCAGTTTTTATATTTGTATCTTCTTCTTATCATGACTTAACTCAATAATTTTAAAAATGAGGCTATAATGTAATTTTTTTTTGGTGAGGAAGATCAGCCCTGAGCTAACATCTGACGCCAATCCTCCTCTTTTTTTTTTTTTTTTTGCTGAGGAAGACTGGCCCTGAGCTAACATCTGTGCCCATCTTCCTCTACCTTATATGGGACGCCGCCACAGCATGGCTCAACAAGCAGTGCGTCAGTGTGCGCCCGGGATACGAACTGGCGAACCCCGGGCCGCCGCAGCGGAGTGCACGCACTTAACCGCTTATGCCACCGGGCCGGCCCCTATAATATAATTTTTGCATAAAAGTTAGCGAAGTATCCAAGATGGCACTATGTACTAGAGATTTTCTCATTTTCTCATGAACTTCTTGACTCCTCTTTGCAGTTATAGAGATTTTTTTTGGAACTTTCTTAAGACTTAGTACTTTTATGACCCTTTAACAGAAACTCCAATCAATGAGGAAGTAGGTCTAGAAGCTAACTGTCCATAAACTCACACCTTTCCCTATAAACATTTTATCTGTCTCCTTAAACAGTGAAACTAGCAATTAGAAAAAATGTCTAATCATGTCTTATATAGCACCTTATTATATCAAGCAATGAATTCTAAATGAAGTCAAATGAATTCTAAACATGAAGCAATAGAATGTTTAGTAAAACCATGAGACATCCACAGAATGCAAATATTATTTATAAATAAGGGTTTTAGTTCTTTTTCTTTTTTCTGGCACCTGATATTACTAATGTGACCAATCTCATATACCCCCATCATATTTGAACTAGAAGCATAGGATAGAATAAAGGGAAGATTACTGAAAAAGGCGGTGCAGTACTTAGGATGGGGACTGAAAGACAGCAGTGGGAGGGCAGTGGAGAGACGGGAGGAACAGCTTTGCAACTGGTTCATAAATAATAGACTGCACCCCATCCAGCAGCATATAAGAATAAGAGAAAAGTAAGACATTTGGCTATTGTTCAGAAATGGGAGGAAATTTTAAAATATTTCCAATGAGCAATATCGCCCTCACATTAGTACTCTGGGGACTGCTAGGGCTTCTCTTTTGTCTCTTTCTGTCACCTTGAATGGTGATCAGCAATGCATGATCAGCCAAGTGGCATCAGCTCTAATGCTATCATCATATGCCAGCCAGAGAGGGTGTGAAAAGGGAAATGGGATTTGCCACTGCAAATGCCATCTCGATTAATAAATATCTGAGACACGCCAGGACAAAACAAAATCTCTCTTCTTCTTTCTGCATGCACCTTGCCTTTTGGGTTGTATTACTTGTATGATAAACCTTCTTTTAGAGCCTGTTGTGTTTCAGGCAGCTGGCAAGCAGAAGAAACCTCCCCAAAAAGGGTCATGTTAATCACTGTTTCAAACAGCGATCTAAAAATGCATTCGAACATGCCTTTGCAAAGGTATAATTCAAACGATGACCTCATGTGTTCCAAAGGGGAGTCAGGTGGTGTCCCGTTTCCACAGCAATCAATTTCCCAACATTTTGCAAAACTGCTCTGTGTGATGTCTTCCTTCAAGAGTAGCAATATCACAGTCATAACTTTCTAAATTTGGGTCTGCAGTAATGACAGACTTTGAATGAATGCTTTCCTACGGTATGGGAAAAAGCAGAAGTTCAACAAATTAGACTTTTCCCAGCTTTAAGCTCTAAGCTATACTAAGGTGACTCGTCTTCCTTTTGATCTATGTGAAATACCCAGACTTTGACCGGAATGGAAGGTCAGAATTCACTCTGCTTTCTACGTTTGGCTGTTTGAAAATTTTTACAATGATCACTTTTATAATCAGCAAAAGTTAGAGAATGTGTATTCAGAGAATATATATCTATGTGCACACATTACTCTTTGATATTATAGAATGCTGTCTGAAAGAGGCAAAAATGATAGTGAAGAGACATGAGTTCGAATCCAGAGTCTGCCAATAACTAGCGTTGTGACTTTTGACTTGTTTGTTAGGCTTTCCAAACCCAAATTTCCTGATCTGCTAATAAAAAGGTCTCTAAGGACTTCTCCAGCTTTTAAAAAAAAAAAGGTAAATAACTTCTGGACAAAAAAGAGCGAATTTGTGCCCTAGATGCTGAGTTTCCAGATACACTCTAACCTGAAATTTGAAGATATTTGATATTGTGTGTTTGTTTATTATTTAGGAATAAAAAAATTAAGTTTTATATTAAGTTATTTCAAATGTATCACAATTCAGGTTCATGATCAACTAATTCTGAATTCAAGGAGAATTTTTTTCTACTCTTTTTACTTCGTTCTGTCTAAAATGGTAAAATTAAAATGAGTATCATTGAAATCCATGATTTCTGCTCAGAAATTATCATCATACAAAAATTTTTTCCTCATCAGAATATTTTCCAATACTTTTTCGTTAGAAATTGTATGTGTAAAAAAAAGTTTAACTAAACTATGAGGCAAAGTATTATGATTCTTAAACATTTTACTTTATAGTCAAACTCCATTCTGCTAAATCTGTCCTCTTGTGTTCTGTGTGTTCAACATGGCTGTTCATCTTTAGTTCTCTGTCCACTGTCTGGTAATATAGCCGGAAGACCTAACCGGGTCTTGATTAAAGCCAATAAGTTCCAAGAAAACAAAGCAAAGGTAACCTCCCACACATTATCTCTTAACCTAAACAGCGAAAATACGTCTGTATCACATACTAGGCAAAATGTGGCTGGTCTCTAGGATTTTTATTCTTGCACATATAAATAGCAGCAGTTACTAAAGCCAAAGAAAAAATAGACAAATAGGACATCATCAAAATCATAAGCATCTGTGCTTTGAAAGACACTATTAAAAAAGTAAAAAGATGGCTCCAGAGTGGGAGAAAAATATTTGCAAATCATACATCTGATAAGAGACTTGCATCCAGAATATATAAAGAACTCTTACAACTCAATAATAAAAAGACAACCTGATTTTTAAAATGGGAAAATGAACTAAATAGACATTTCTCCAAAAAAATGCACAAATGACCGATAAGCACATGAATATATGGTCAACAAAGTTAGTCATTAAGGAAATGCAAATCAAAACCAATGAGCTATCACTTCACATCCTTTAGGATGGCTTGAATCAAAAAGTCAGATAACATACAGAGTAGTAGGTTCATCGGTTGTAACAAATGTACCACTCTATGGAGGATGTTGATAACGGGGGAAGCTATGCGTGTGTGGGGCAGGGCATATGACGCAAATCTCTGTACCTTCTCCTCAATTTTGCCGTCAATCTAAAACTGCTCTAAAAAATAAAGTCTTTATAAAGAAACAAACGAACAAACAAAAAAGTCTGATAACAAAAATTGTTGGTGAAGATGGGGAGAAATTGGAGCCATATACCGCTGGTGGGAATATAAAATCATGCAGCCAGTTTAGAAAAGTCTGGCAGTTCCTCAAAAAGTTAAACATAAAGTCACCATATGACCCAGCAATCCTATTCCTAGGTATATACCCAAGAGAAAATGAAAACATATGCCCTCACAAGAAACTAGTACACTAATGTTCATAGCAGCATTATTCATAATAGCCCAAAAGTGGAAACAACCCAAATGTCCATCAACTGATGAACAGATAAACAAAAAATATGGTCTATCCATACAATGTAATATTATTCAGCCATAGAAGGAATGAAGTACTGATACATGCTACAACATGAATGAACCTTGAAACATTATGCTAGGTAAAAGAAGCCAGTCAAGAAAGACTACATATTGTATGAACCCATTTAAATGAAATGCCCAGAATAGGCAAATCTATAGAGATAGAAAGTAGATTAATGGTTGTCTAGGGCTGGCCATGGGATGGGTAGAGAGGAAGGAGGAGTGATTGCTAAAGGTTATGGGGTTCTTTTGGAGTTGATGAAAATGTTCTAAAATTAGATAGTGGTGATGGTAGCACAATTCTATAATCATATTAAAAACTGTTGAATTGTGTACTTTAAATGGGTAGATTTTATGGTACGTGGATTACATTTCAATGAAGCTGTTACCAAGAAAAGTCTCCTGCAATAGCTTGACTAAATGTGGTATTAATGGTGATGGAGATAAGGGGATGAATTTGAGAGATATTTCACAGGTAAAAATCAACAGGACACACTGATGAATTGGATGTGGAGGTTGAGAGAAAGGGAAATGTTAAGGATGACTCAGGTCTTTTGCTTGCACTGTGGAGTAGATGGTTTTGGCACTCACTGTGATACCGAACACTGGAGGACAAGTATGGGTGGAGTAATCATGAGTTCACTCTCAGGCAAGCTGAATTTGAGATGCTCTTGAGATAACCAAGTGGAGATGTTGAGTTGCACATAGGGGTCTAGAGCTCAGAGAAGAAACCTGAATTTGGGATATAAATCTCGCAATCCGCAGCATAAAGCTGGTAATTTAAGTCATGGAAATAGATTAAATCAAAGAATATGGAGTGAGATTGTAAGAGTATCTAGAACAGTGCCCTGATGAACTTCAATGC
>JAQQSS010004017.1:0-10888 GCA_028646465.1 Rhinoceros unicornis
CCTTGTTTTAACTTACACAGGACCATAGTAACAATTATAACTAGGGGTCCACGAGGTCCCATTTTGTCAAACAAATTGTAAGTGTCCAAGACTTAATTTAATTTTAGCTTATTACTCATTGTGTCAGAGCATCTGTGGGACATTTTAGGGCAATGGGTACTAAAACTATGGGAAATTACCCAAGGCTACAGGTAAAGGGAGGCACAACTATCTTTTCTATCTTATATTTAGTTTCTTTCCTAAGATTATAAGGGTACCATGTTTAATTGTAGTGGGGTCCCCATGTATAACTATAATTTGAAACCCAGTATTGATTAAGTCCATGAAACTGTCAATTGGTGCATTTAAACAACTGTTAAAGTTAATTTAGAATCTATGTTGTATAGGCAAAGGCCAATCAGCATTCTTTTATTTATTTATTTATTTTTTGCATTTTTTTTTTTAGCGTAAAGTTTAGATTTTCAATGTGTCAGATTATGGACTTTTGTTTCAATTTAATTATATAGGTGTATATATAAATGTATTATTTTATATAATATATTTTAGCATCTTCACCCCCCCAATATGCAGGTTTCTTTCTTTCTTTTTTTTCAGAAGGGAGGCTTCCAGCAGCCTAAAGCTGTGGTTGTTAGATTTTCTCTCTGATAACTCATAGTGCAGGCCTTGTGGAGGTTACAGGAAAGGGGGGGGGGGCCTCCTCTCCCAGAGATCCGGGTTTGCTCTCAGGAGAGAGAGCAGCCTCTCCCTGGACAGCACAGTTAGCCCCCATCTGAGAGATCAGGCCCTCTGCGTGTGGACACACAGGGCCCTTACTCAGGCCCGAGCACACTGGCTGGGGCCCTGCAGTATTGCAGCAGCTGGGTAACTTCTGCAGGTGCTGGGGGTGGGGGAGGGTGTGACTCACAACACCCCTGAGGATCTGGGGGCAGGAAGTGTGCCGGTGACAACAGCCAGGTGTGAGCAGCAGAGAGACAGGTGGGCCACTACCCCACCTGAGCAACATCCATGGTGAGACCGGGGAGCAATTTCCCCACCACAGGGGAGGCCAACCAACGCCTTCTTCCACAGGGGTCGCCTGAAACACACCAGGGTTCTGCCCCAAATAATAATAAAGACAAATGACACTGAAGCAGTGCCCTAAGCTGGGCCTCACCTGAGCTGGTATGCAGTCTCTAGAGTTGGGCCAATTAGCACCACTCATTTGGAATATCCCCACACTGAGGAAATTTGGGTCAGGAGAGTGGCGACCACTGGCAGACACAGCAGCGGGCAGCAAGGCCAACAGACAAGCTCTGTGCCAAGCCCTCTGCCATGGTCTGGACCAATTAACAAACCAAGAGCAGTCTCCCGACGAGGCCATCCAGGAGCCAGAGGTCACGGCCACGCCATCCTGTCACAGCACCAATTGTTTCATGAGATTTAAAGGTTGCTTTGATGGTGGACACAATACAAAGACCCTCAGGTGAAAGGCAGGCTCTCTGTTGCTTACAGCTCCAAACCAGGACAAGCTGCCAGGCAGGGCCACACAGCGGCTTGTCCCTGGGGACAGGGAAGCAGGCAGCTGGAGCTGCAGGAGCAGCTTGGGTGTGGCGAGTGCCCCCAGGAGGAGAGTGAGCCGGCAGCGGCCCTGGGAGGCAGGCTTCACAGCAACAAGAGGGTCAGGGGGGAGGTTCACACAGGCAGATCAAATGGGCTTGTCTGAGTAATTCCCTGGGCTGGCAGGGAACCGACACCTGCTGCTCAGGGATAAACAGGAACTGTGCCTGGGCCCCTTGATAAGGAGGGTGGTTTGGCTGGGGGCCTATCCATGGGGGCAGAGTGGGGAGAACACACACTTAAGCCATTCAAGTCCCCCCCACTTTCACCAGATGTCAAGGCGGCACATGATGTGGGGCCTTAGTTTTAGTCCTTACACCACAGAGGGGTGCTCTGCAGTGTGGCTTTTTTATGTCCTTGGACCCTATTGTGTGAAGATATAATGCTTGGAGCAATGCATAAGTGCTCCAGTTTTTCCACATACTTGTCAGTTTTTGGTGTTGTCATTATTTCCGATTTTAGCCATTCTGATAGTTGTATGGGTTTCATTTGCATTTTCCTAGTGGTGAATGAAGTTAAACAACTTTGCACGTGCTTATTGGCCAAGTGGCCAATAAGTGGCTTATTGGCCAAGTATATCCTTTTTTTCACTCAGATCCTTTGTCTGCTTTTCGTGGGATTTTGTCTTTTTATTATTGAGCTGTAAGAGTTCTTTATATATTCCAATACAAGTCCCTTATCAGATATATGATTTTCACGTACCTTCGCCCAACTGTGAGTTGTCGTTTCACTCTTTTAATAGTGTCCTTTGAAGCATAAACATTTTATTTTATTTTATTTTATTTTGAGGAAGATTGGCCCTGAGCTAACATCTGTTCCCAATCTTCCTCCTTTTTTTTCCCTTATTTCTCCCCAAAGCCCCAGTAGATAGTTGGATGTCATAGCTGTACATCCTTCTAGTTGCTGTATGTGGAACACTGCCTCAGCATGGCTTGATGAGCAGTGCGTAGGTCCACACCCAAGATCCGAACCAGTGAAGCAGAGTGTGTGAACTTAACCGATAAGCCACTGGGCCAGCCCCCAACATTTTAATTTTTATCAAGCTTAGTTTATTTTTTCTTTGTTTTGCTTGTGCTTTCGGTGTCATATCTAAGAAACCATTGCCTGATCCAAGGTCACAAACATTTACTCCTCTGTTTTCTTATGAGACTTTAGTAGTTTTAGCTCTTACATCTAAGTCTGTGATGCATTTTGGGTTATTTTTGTATCTGGTGTGAGGTAGGGGTCCAACTTTATTCCTTTGCATGTGGATACCCAGTTGTCCCAGCACCATTTGTCAAAAAGACAATTCTTTCCCCATTGAATTGTCTTGACATTCATGTCAAAAATCAATTGACCATATTAATTTCCAAAATATGTAAAGAACTCATGCAACTCAACAACAAAATGGACAACCCAATTAAAAAATGGGCAGAGGATCTGAATAGGCATTTTCCCAGAGAAGATATACAGATGACCAATAGGCACATGAAAAGATGTTCAACATCACTAATTATCAGGGAAACGCAAATCAAAACTACAATGAGGTATCACCTCACACCTATCAGAATGCTTGTTTTGCTTTTTTTTTATGAGGAAGACTAGCCCTGAGCTAACATCCAATGCCAATCCTCCTCTTTTTGCTGAGAAAGATTGGCCCTAGGCTAACATCTGTGCCCATCTTCCTGTACCTTATATGGGACGCTGCCACAGCATGGCTTGACAAGCGGTGCATCGGTGCACGCCCAGGATCCGAACCCATGAACCCTGGGCCGCCATAGCGGAGCATGTGCACTTAACCGCCACGCCATGGGGCCAGTCTCCAGAATGGTTATTACTAACAAGACAAGAAATAACAAGTGTTGGAGTGGATGTGGAGAAAAGGGAATTCTCATACACTGCTGGTGGGAGTGCAAACTGGTACAGCCATTATGGAAAACATTGCGGAGATTTCTCAAAAATTTATGAAAAGAAATACTAGACGATCCAGCTATTCCACTTCTGGGTATTTATCCAAAGATCATGAAAACACTAATTCAAAAAGATATATGCACCCCTGTGTTCATCGCAGCTGTAGAGGCAGTAACCTGCATACCCTTTAACAGCCATGTGTCCTTCTGGCCCCATTCTGGGCAGGACGCCCATTATTTGACAATGGGATTTGTAATGATCCAGGGCCTGGCCAGCCCACATCTTACCTTATCTCACTCAAAGATCACCACGTCTTGGGGCAGCCGGGTGGCACAAGTGGTTAAGTGCACACGCTCCACTGCGGAGGCCCAGGGTTCACCGGTTCAGATCACAGGCGCGCTGGCGGCGTCCATGTAGAGTGCAGGAAGATGGGCACGGATGTCAGCCCAGGTCCAGTCTTCCTCAGCAAAAAAAGAGGAGGATTGGCGGATGTTAGCACAGGGCTGATCTCCTCACAAAAAAAACAAAAAGATCACCATGTCTTAAAAAAACACAGAGCCCCTCCACGTCAGCTACTGTTCCCGGGAATGCTGGCCATAGCAAGGACAGCCCCTCATGGCAAACACATAGGCTTTGTGCCTCTGCCTATATAAGCAACCCTCTCCCCACCCACAGTTGCACGTGCACACTTTCGTCCAGCTGGTTACTACTGGACATTGCCTGTAAGTAACTCCCAATAAACCTATATGTCTCATTTGCAGTTTCTGGGTCTTTTGTTTGGTCTCTCCACAAATTATCCCACACTGCTCACCAACTGGGCGTGTGGGCAGACAGCAGCATTATTCACAATAGCCAAGATTTGGAAGTAACTCAAGTGCCCATGAAGAGATGAATGGATAAAGAAGATGTGGTATAGATACACAATGGAATACCACTAAGCCATAAGAAAAGACAAAATCATGCCATTTGTGAAACAGAGATGGACCTTGAGGGTATTATGCTAAGCAAAATAAGTCAGAGAGAAAGACAAATACTGTCTGATTTCACTCATACGTAGAAGATAAGCAAACAAACACATAGACAAGGAGAATAGATTGGTGGTTACCAGAGGGGAAACGGGTGCAGGGAGAGTGAAAAGGGTAAAAGGGCCACATATGTATGGTGACAGATAAGAACTAGACTAGTGGTGGTGAACACGATGCAGTCTATACAGAAGCCGAAATATAATAACATACTCCTGAAATTTACACAATGCTATAAACTAAGGTGACCTCAATGAAATAATTAAAGAAAAAAAATCAATAGACCATTGACGTGAGGGTGTAATTCTGGATTTTCAATTCTGTTTCTTTGATCTATACACCTAACCTTTTGCCAGTTCCACACCGTACTGATGACTGTACTTTGTATTATAGATTTGAAATTGAGAAATGCGAGTCCTCCAACTTTGTTCCCCTTTTTCAAAGTTGTTCTGACTATTCTGGGTCCTGTGCATTTCCATATGAATTTGAGAGTCAGTTTGTCAATTTCTGCAAAAACTGCCAGTGGGATTTTGACGGGGATTGCACTGAATCTGTTGGTTAATTTTGAGCAATTTTGCCTTCTAACAATATTAAGTCTTCTGATCCATAAACGCAGGATGTCTTTCTATTTATTTAGGTCTTTTAAAATTTCTTTCAACAATGTTTTCAGTGCACGAGTCTTATGCTTTTTAAATTAAATTTATTTCTAAGTATTTTATTCTTTTTGATGCTATTGAACATGGAGGTATTTTCTTAATTTTATGTTTGAATTGTTCATTGGTAGAGTACAGCCAGCAATCACTTTTAATGGGCCTTTGATTAACACCTGGTTTCAATTAAAAACTTCCTTAAGGAAATACCTTCCAATATTTTAAACTACCTTTATAAGTTTAATATACATGTTTTCCTTTTTAAGTACTTCAGCAGTCTGACAGCAAAGTCATTTTGAGCCTTTTAATTTCAAATGTTGAATTTGAAATATGATGAAATTCACATTGTCTTAAATGTTCCAACACTGTTTACAAACTTAGATTTCAGCTAAAACCACAAGTCTAAAGCAATTATGCAATTGCACACTAGAGTCTGAGGGTCTCAGATCTCCAATCCATTACTTGCATAAAATTCCAGATATGAGATTCCTTCTTGACACCCAGACTCTAGTATCTAAACATTCTGAACTCACACACAGTCCTTCTGAGATGGGCATCTGGGCGCCTGCTGGGAGGGCGGTTCCCCTCCAGGGTACCTGCAGCCCTTGGGGCCGTTCCACCCACTCAGCTGAGCAGTGATCTAAAGGTCCTGCTGGGAATTGACTGTAGCCAGTTCAAGCAACACACTTATACCAAAAAGTTTCTAGAAAAATGCAAGTGCAAGTTTTTTGGAAGAGGTTATTTTGATGTTTCATAAGAATTCCACATTTAATATTTCCTCTAGTATTTGTGTGTGTGTGTGTGAGAGAGGAAGACTGGCCCTGGGCTAGCATCTGTGCCCATCTTCCTCTACTTTATATGTGACGCCGCCACAGCATGGCCTGACAAACGGTGCATCAGTCCGAGCCCAGGCTCCAAACCTGCGTACCCCAGGCCGCCAGAGTGGAGCATGCAAACTTGACCGCTACACCACCAGGCCGCGTCCGGCCTCTAGTATTTTTAAATTTATTTTTATCATAATTAAATGTATATACAAAGGTAATGAATTTTTTCACTAAGCGCAACATAGTTATCCCAGTTTATCTCAATGTGAAAAAATTTGCATTATTTTCTGTGTGATCCATGATGTGTAAAAGATCGGGAAGTAAAGTTCAGGAGGCTCTGACGTGGACCAGGCTGTCATCCACACACCGTACTTAGTTTTCACAACAGAAGGGCAGGAAAGACAGTGACTGCCCAGGATGGAGCCTCTGGCTGCCAGCTCATCGGCTCTCAACAAACACTTGCTGAGGAAGGAACGGCCGGTATATCCATTTACACCATAGTGTGAATGTATTTCTAGAACATTATTTCACCTCTACTTGTGAAATGAAAGGCACATGCTCCATTTAAACTGCACCAGTAAGAGACGCCTGTGAGGCTGGCTGGTCTCAGCCATACAAGTGTTTCCACCCAGGGCTGCAGAACACTCTGGCCTAATCCAGAACTGAAGACACAGAAGGTGCCACTCTTGGGCTGATGAATCCACCTGCCTTGGGCACTGTGACTGCACTTCAGGCCAGAGGGGAGCCAGCAGCTTCCCGGGGGCAGCCCCCCTCTTTGCAGACAAGGTGCCCCCCAGAGCTGGGGCCATTCACCACTGCTTTATCTTGCTCTCTCATGGAATGCATGGGAGGTATTGCTAGCCCATTTCTCACACAAGCCACCTGAGGACCCAGGAGCCAGGGAGGTCAGGGGAGGAGCCCTCAGCCCTCTGGACCTTCCCCTCAGTAGTACAGGCCATGGGGGCTTCTGCTGGTCAGAACTAGCCCTGAACACGGCCCCACCGGTCATCCACTCTGTGAGCTGTGGGCCGCCTGTGTCCCTTCTCTCAGTGTCCAGAGCCCTCAGCCCACGCGGAGCAAGGACCCAAACCTCCATCCCAGGGTGGGCACCGGGTGACTGAGCCAGCTGTGCCTTGGAAACAAGCCCTCAGCCTGGAAGCCCCCAAAGAAGACCACACTGCCCACTCACTTGCTGGGAGACAGCGAGGGTGTCACTTAATACCTGCCACCTCTACTCACAGGTAGACATCCCAATGGCCATGGAGAAACGTCCATGTGAGGGCTTACGTCCCATGAAGTTCTAAAGAATGCTGGCTATTATCATAATTACTGACATAACTACTCATTTATTACTAACATGGAAGGTGTAATCCTCCTTATATGAGTGTCATGACGTGGAATCCAAAACACTGGTGTTTAGCTCTTAAGAACCCAAAGTGCACCGATTGTCGAGAAGGACACAAGGGTCCCAGGAGGCTCCGGTCACCTCCCTGAGTGTCCGCCCCCTGCTCGGGAGGCCAGGGTGGCCAGTGCAGGCACAAGGACCTGCCATCCCTGCCTGAACACCCACCTCCACCCCAAGCTCCTCATCCCTCAGGAGAATCATAGTCACAGCTTAGAGCTGTGAGCCCCACAGACTCCAGCCCAGCCTTGTCCCCGCTCACCACCCAAGCTTGGCTGCTGTTGGCTCCTGAAACAAGGTTGCTTCGAGCCTCCAGACCCTTCCTTATGCTGTTGCCCATCCTGATTACCCTCCCCACCCGGCTGCACCTCATCCTTTAGATCTCCAGCCGGGCGACTCTAGGCCAGGGAAGGGTATGTGATTGACCATTGATCATTCTGGTGACTTTCTGGAGGTCCTGTTTTCTAGGAGGCCCTTTGTAAATCCCTCCCCTCCACTTCCAGTTGGAGTCAGTGCCCTGTCACCCTAAGACGTGAGCCCTCCAGTCCCCGCCACACCCCACTCCCAGGTTCCTGAGAGCAGGGGCCCTGCCCAGGGCAGGCAGGCAGCAGACGCTCAGCAAACACGCACGCACTGGGACCAAACCTGTGAGTTTTGGCAGAAAGCAAACAGCATGGCTGCTCCCAGAAGGCACGTGCCCCAGCAGGGCTCTGGCCTTGCCCGAGGGTCTCAGCTTCTCCCACCCCCGTGTCTCCTGAATCCACACAAAGAAGCCTGGCTCAGAGGGACCACGGGTTTGACTTGGGCCACATGACCTGCCTCTCACTGCACAGCAATAGCCTGGGGTCTCCCTCCTGATGTTCTCCTCCACCCTCCCTGTCCCCCTCTCTCGGAGGAGGTAGTGGCCCCAGAGGGTCTGGGAGGGCATCTTTGCATGCGCCTCAGTCCATGAGAAGTAGACCAAGGCACAGAGAAAAGGCACGTGTATAGGATTGTGGGCATTAGCGCACATGGGACGGCCCCTCCTTGGATCCAGTGCAGAATTTCAGCAACATTAGGGCCAGATAACTGCGCTGAGGCCTTAAACGCCTGCATAAATGTGTCTGTTCAGGGGCACTGGAGGGGGAGACTGGGGAGCTGGGGCAGGTCAGAGATGCTACTGGAAGCTTCTGGAAACCTGGGCATATACCAGACAGGCAGAAGCTGATTAAAGGAACAGGCTGGTTTTTAACAATGTAACCCTGTGACCTGACATCCTCACCCTCCTTCCCTCAGCTGCCCCTGGGAGTCACCATCGTGGCTCAGCTCCAGCCCAGCGTGTGTCCCTCTCCAGCACAGGCCCGTCACCCAGGGCCCAGGAGGCTGTGGGCACTCGGTGAACATAGCTGAGCAGGAAGGGACAGGGAGGTGGGGATGGGCAGGAAGGGCATCAGACAGAAGCCCCTTCTCCCCCTTCCAGGCAGAGCAGACCTTTCCCATGGCTTGGGCCCAGCCATCACCCGCCACAGCGACAGGGGATGGACATCCGTGGGATACTGGCCCCCTTCCTTCAGACCCAACACAACATGCAAACTGTATGAAGGCACAGTCTGTCCCTGGGCCTCAGTTTTCCCATGTGTGAGGCAGCGGGCAAGCTCCGAGGGCAGGGGGCACCTCTGTGTGGCAGAGGCAGCCTTCGCTGGCGAGATCCCCAAAGACTCTGCGTGAGTGAGACCCCTTCCCCTTCTGACTCTGACCACCTGGTACCACAAGGAAGGACGGCTCCTCTGGCGGCAGAGTGGAACTCAAACGCCACCCAGTGGAGAACTTGGGTAACTGCACTGAGCTCTTTCTACCAGTTTCTGAATGATTTTCCCTTAAAAGGAGCCTTCACAGGGGCTGGCCCCATGGCCTAGTACTTAAGTTTGGTGCATTCTGTTCCTGATTTAGCTGCCCAGGTTCGGTTCCCAGGCATAAACCTACACCATTCGTTGGGGCCATGCTGTGACGGTGACCCACATACAAAATAGAGGAAGAAGATTGGCACAGCTGTTAGCTCAGGCTGAATCTTCCTCAGCAAAAAAACAAAAAAAGGAGTCTTTACTCAGAAAGGAGAAATAGTCCCATTATCTTAATGGCAGTGAAGTTGTTTCCTTTGATCATACAAGTCAGTGATGCTCACACCTCACAGGCTCCCACACCCACTGCTGACCTGGCTTCACATGGACCTCGCAGCCGCCCCGACCCTAACTGCACCCTGAGATGACCCGACGTAAATGCGGCTTAACGTAACTGCTCCTGGGATAGCTGCCCCTTCACCTCTCAGCACCTTGACATAACTGCCCCTGACGTCTCTAAATCTTGCACAGCTGTGTCTTGACGTAAATGCACCGTGACGTTACTACACCTTGGCGGAATTACACCTGAACCTGACTGTGCCTGGACCTACAGGGGCCTCTGCCAACTTCACCCTGACATAACCCCGCCTGACACATCTCCATCGTGATGTGCCTGCACCTGGGTGTTACAGGGTGGGGACACCCACGCCTCCCAGGTCATGATGAGACGTGTGTCTTGAAGCAGTGACAGCCCTGCCTGAGCTCACACGGCTGGAAGAGGCAGGAGCAGCCCCCTCTGCGCTCTCCACGCTGCCCTCCACCATCGCCCCCTCGGGCCAGGCAGGGAGCTGGGGGGAGTTGCCCCAGGGAGCCGGCCCTGCCCTCCCTTCCTCCTGGAGCGGGGAGTGGGTCTCCAGGTACAGAAACAAAGGCAGCAGGAAGGAGGGGCCTAAAAGGAGCTGCCACAGCAGCCAGCCCCCACCACACGGGGAGTGACGAGGGCCCTGGCCAATTGCACTCGAAAGCCACAGTGGCCCCTCCTGGCCCCAAATCTACATGCCTCTCAGTTCGGCCCTGACGTCCTGGAGGCCTGGTTTCTGCAGCTCCCTCAGGAGAGCTCCCTGACACGCGGGCCCTCGGGGCTCCCGGGACACTGAGTGCCTGTTTATTAGCCCTGCTCCGTGCTGGCCCAGGGCCAGGGGCGGACTGGGGAGCGAGTGTCAGCCCGGGGGGCTCCAGCCGTCTGTGTGCTGCCCGCAGCAGGGCCCCGCAAGGCCCCCAGAGCTGCACTGGGGCTGGGGGTGGCCGCTGGGCTCTTCCTCATCGTAGATGAGGTTCTGGGTGACAGGGGCTGAACTGCCACGGGGAAGTCCAGGAGGAAAAGGAACGGGGCAGAGAACAGCCCTGTGTCCCCAGGATGTCAGACCATGGGATGGAGCTGAGGACCTGGAGGGCTCAGGAGTCACCTCTGCGATTTCCCTGCAGGCTGGCTGTGGCCTTTGCAAGTCCCCATTTCTGTCACTGGTGCTGGGACAGAGCACTCAGAGCTCAGGTTGGGGGGCCCGGCCAGGGAGGGTGGGGAAGGACAAAGTCGATAAAATCATCCAAGAGCCAGACCCCTGCCCTTGACACCTCCTGGTCTAGCGGGGAGACCCCATAGCACACGGGGCAGCGCAGGGGACAGGGG
>JAQQSS010004018.1:0-10884 GCA_028646465.1 Rhinoceros unicornis
CTCCACTCTCTGAATGCAGCACAGTTTATTTATCCGTTCACTTACACAAGGAAATCTTGGTTGCTTCCAAATTTTGGCAATTGTGAATAAAGCTAGTATAAACACTTGTGTGCAGGTTTTTGTGTGGACATAAGTTTTTGATTTCTTTGGGTAAATACCAAGATGGATGATTGCTGGATCGTACGGTAAGAGTATGTTTAAATTTGCAAGAAACCACTAAACTGCCTTCAAAACTGGCTGTACTATTTTGCATTCTACCAGCAATAAATGAGTGTTCCTGTTGCTCCACATCCTTGCCAGCATTTGGAGTTTTCAGTGTTCCAGATTTTGGCCATTCTAACATGCGTGTAGTGGTTTTCACTATTGTTTTAATTTACATTTCCCTGATCAGATATGATGTGGGTCATCTTTTCATGTCCTTATTTGCCATTTGTAGATCATCTTTGGTCAGGTGTCTCTTAAGATCTTTAGCATACATATGTGTATGAGATATATATATATATGTATATACATGTGTCATATCTCTTCAAATTATAAACTTTATTGGTTGCACTTTATAATGCATAAATTATAACTCAATAAAATTTTAAAATTCACAAATAACCAAATGAAATAAAGCAAAACAACAACAACAAAAAACCTGCAACCCAGACTGAACTCAACTCAGACTCTAGTTGAATTAAGAACTCAACTATTATCCCCTATTATTACTCCTTTGGATGTCCTAGGATTCCCCAACCCTGTTCCTTCCTTGACTTTAAATTTTTTTTCTCTCTGCTACATTTTTTTAGCTATTTTAGCATGATGTTCTTAGATATTTTTGGTTGGTTGGATTCAATCTTCTGAATAACAAGGTAATGCTTTCCAAATATATTGCTGATTTTCATACCTCAAAAATGAAATAACAGTAAACCTATAATCAACATTTTAATTTTTTTCCTGAATAATTTGGAATTTGAGATGAAACATGCATGTAATTTTGAATATCATTTATTAATGTTTTGTAGGGTCACAGTATCTTGGGTAATAGCTATTTCATGTTCATGGAATGTTATGCTAATTCATCTCTTCTGTAATTTTTATTAGTTACCTGTGTTCTTTCATAAAATAGTTTGGGTTGAGTTTCAATAGACAACTCTGAATTGGCTTTTTAAATTCTGCGTGTGTGTGTGTGTGTGCGTGTGTATTTGCATGTTTTAAAAGAAATTTTCTCTGCCAATAAAATGCCTAGCTGTATATCATTCTTTAATCTGTCTTCTGATATTGAGCAATGACCACAGATCAGATGACGTTTTGGATGACTATGATTAAGGTACTGATGATGAGGTTTCAAACAAAAAATAAGAAGCAAAAAAGTGAAGTAATGAGTCACTTGCCTGTCCATCTAAATAGTAACAAACTCACTCACTTGTTAACATCAATTACGTATTAGGTATTTAGGTCTTTTTTGATGTAATTATGGCTCTGTGCATAGGAACTGACAAGTTGTACATTTTCAATCATCTTTCTCCTAAATGGCTTCCCAGGGCACTCTTTTAGGGTCTCTGCTACTTACTACATTTTCCACCACTAGATGGATGAGTAAAGGATTCAAGAGCACAAATTTGGCATTAATTAACTACATGCTTTAGTAAAAGTTTGTTAACATCTCTAGGACTCGGTTTTATTCATCTGCAACTTGAAAGCGTTGGAGTACCAATATCTATAGCCTCTTTAAATTTTAAAATTGCCTATGCTATGAACCTTGCCCATCTATTCTGAAAAATTAATATGGACTAGAAATGTTCAGAATATATCAGGCTTTATTTGTGATGAAGATCCTGCCTAAAGATATCAGATTATAAATATTTAAAGTTTAGTATGACATTAAGAAAGAATATGAGCAGCCGGCCTGGTGGTTCAAGCGGTTAAGTGTGTGCGCTCCGCTGCCGCAGCCCGGGGTTCCCCTGTTCAGATCCTCGGCGTGCACTGACGCACAGCTTGTTATGCCATGCTGTGGCAGCATCCCATATAAAGTAGAGGAAGATGGGCATGGATGCTAGCCCAGGGCCAGTCTTCCTCAGCAAAAACGGGAGGATTGGCATTGGATGTTTGCTCAGGGCTGGTAAAATTAAAAAAAAGGAATATGATTTAAGGCTATAAAATTATAAATACCATGGATAATATTAATGTAGTTTCATTTCAGATTCTTATAAATGATAACCAGAACAGTGACTAGGTAGAACAATAAATTATATGACATTTGCTATAATGACATACTTCTAACTAGTTTAAATTTGAATCATCCCTTTACCTCTTTCATGGATTCATTCAAGGAGATTAATCTGTGTATAAATCAACATGAAACATACTCCCATCAATATTAAAATAAACATATACTGATTTACTCTTCTCTGTATTTTCTTCAAACACGGTACACCCAAGTTCTCATTATGTGATCATTGTGGAAAGACTCAACTTGAAATCTGAATATTATAATTTGAAAATAACCAACTTTATATCACTTCACTAATATATTACTTAAGCTATTATTAATAAGCTAAAGTAAATTTCTTTGGGGTATGTTTTAAATTATTCAGTTACAAGTATAGAGATTGAAGACCATACGGCTTTGGATAAGATAGGAAAATTTGAGTGGTGAAAAACAAACTATTAGGGCAAGCTCCGGTGGTCTACTGGTTAAATTCAGCATGCTCCATTTTAGTGGCCAGGGTTTGGTTCCCAGCCATGGATCTAGACCACTAGTCTGTCAGTGGCCATGCTATGGGGGTGGCTCACATACAAAAAGAGGAATATGGGCAGCAGATGTTAGCTCAGGGAAAATCTTCCTCAGGAAAAAAAAAAAATAGAAATATTATATCCAATTCTGACTTTCCCTCAAACCTTTTCTTTAAAACTAAGTTACAAAGCTACAAATGAGGAAAAATAGTACAAAAGTGTTAGAGGAGAGACACACACATACACACACAGACCACTAAATTTTTAAGAAAGGTAAAGTGACGACAAAATCAGCTTAATTATATAAGTAGTTATGCTGTCTGAGAGTTCAGATAGGACTATTAATGATATAATATAGAAAATATTTTTAAATTACAATTATGTACATCTACGATCTTCCAAACATTTATTATCTACTTTAATAATGAACCTCAGATAGTTCCATTTTCTCGAAAAAATCTCAATCTTCCTGACCATATCTTTGAAGGCTATTTTCACTTGCTTGTTCCTCAGGGTATAGATGAAAGGGTTCAACAGAGGGGCAACTGAAGTATTTAAAACAGCTACTTTCTTATTAAAAGTTGCTGCATCCTCCACAGAGGGATTTACAAACACGAAGATACAGCTTCCATAAGAAAGTGAGACCACAATCATGTGAAAGAAACACGTAGAAAATGCTTTTTTTCTTTGTTGAACAGAGGGGATTCTCAGGATTGTCCCAATAATGTGTGTGTAGGAAAGAATCACAAGCATCAACGTGAAGATGAGGGTAACTGCGGCAATGACAAACTCAATCACTTCTATGAAATGTGTGTCTGAACAGGATAAATGCAGTAAGATAGTGTAATCACAGCAGTAATGATTGATGATGTTGGATGCACAGAAAGGCAGCTGGAGAGTCATTATATAGGGCACAATGACAACAAGAAAACCAGAAAACCAGGAACATAGGACAAGTTGAATGCAGAGTCTCCTGCTCATTATAGTTGTGTAATGTAGGGGTTTGCAAATGGCAACGTAGCGATCATAGGACATGGCAACTAATAGGTAAAATTCAGTTGCTCCCAGAATGATGGAAAAAAAGTACTGTGTGAAACAAGCAGCAAAGGAGATCGTCTTGTCTCCAGTTCCTATGTTGATGAGCATTTTGGGAACAAAGACAGAGGTAAAAGATATTTCCAGAATGGAAAAATTCCGGAGGAAGAAATACATAGGAGTCTGGAGGCGATAATCCAGCAGGGTCAGAATGATGATGGTCAGGTTTCCCCATGACACTGAAGACATAAGCTAGCAGCAGAAAGAGGAAAAGCACAGCTTGAAGCTCGGCGTCATTCCTCAACCCAAGAAGAATGAACTCCGTCATTGATGTTTGGTTTCCCATCAGTAACTTCAGACAAATTAAGGTAAAAAGAATAATAATGGTAAAGGTTGGAATAAAACAAAAATTTCCAGATTAAATTGAGGTATAAAATCAAGGTCAAAACCAATTGAAAGTAAAATTCAAAACTCTGAATCTTCCTCTACCCTTTATTACTAAAGTAATGTATCTTTTAATGAAAAAAATTAATGCATTTTCCTAGTTTATTTCACAAATAACAAAGGTCCCAGTTCTTAGGGACATTTTTCAATCATTTCTTCTAAATAGTATCAATATTTATTTCTCACCATTTTCCCACTTGTTTATTTTTTTCTCCTTATTCTTTCTATCCTGATTTTCCTCTCTTTGTTACTGGATGCTGTCACATGTGTGCAGACAAATCTAAAGCAAATTTAGAGAGTTTTATTTGAGATTTTATTTGAGATTTCTTAGATTAGCCTTTTAAGTCTCTGTTTATTAGCCAACAAAGTAAATATAATCCAATGTATGAAGGAGAGGAATAAGGATGCGCTTGGTTGTTTTCTTCTTTTTGCTGTTTTGTATTATTTGCTTTTTTCAACTTTCTCATTTTGAGTAATAGTTCTGTGTACCTAGTGAAGCTCAAAGTCTGGATAGATTTTTCTCTTAATTCTTCGTAAAATGTTTGGGATTCATATTACTTATAGTTCCTGGGTCATAGCAAGGGTTCGATAAATGCCATCACCATTTAATATAGATATATGGATTAGTCCTTGGTGACATAGTAAATCAAATCAATCTCAGTGATTGTGCTTTCTTGCTGCACACAGGATCTGTCCATCAACACATTACAGTTCCTTAAAAAGTCTGTTCAAGCTCGGCTCTCCATACAGTTTTATCTAGTAATCCCAATTGACAATAATTGTTTCTCTTCTTCTTTATAAAAACTTACCGCAACATAACACTGGGTCATAAAGTCAAATTATTTTCTAGTTATAACCAGTATGTATTTACTATTATCTGTCCAACTTTAGCATAAATAAATTGCCCACAAGAATAGGCTCCTTTTCCTTTACATTCTTTATAGAGAGGCCAGAAAATTGTACAGATGTGGTAAAAATTTTAATGCAAAACATATTTTTGGCTTATCTTCAGACTGATAGCCCTATTTTATTGAATGCTAGAGAGTTTTTCTGCAAATAGAAGCTCTAATTAGGTTTATGCATACAGTTCCTCAGAATTTTCTTTTAGTGTTTTCCATCAGACATGAAGAAATACTACTAAGGGAATGGTTTTTTCTACTCAAAAAAATCATACAATTCTTTTCATTTTAACAATCGTTTCACCACATTTATTGGTGTATTTTCATATTCTAATATGTAACAAGTTAGCAATAGTCACACATTTTATATCTTATCGAGGTAAAAATTCCAGAAATATTTAATACAGAAAAAGGGCAGTTTTGCCAAGTGAGGAAGACTTATTGTCTAGTAAAATTGTATCTGGAAAATTTTAGGGTTACTGAAATTATAACTTTAGCCAATTTGCACTTTTGTAGAAAATTGTACATTTAAAGGCTATAAGATGCTATGAAGCTATGCAATAGTAGTATATTTAAAATTCTGTTACATTAACGAATAGATTAATGTACCAATAATGTAAATTTGTGTCAATTGAAATTCTGGCTATCTATGTCTGAATATATTATCTTGACTACTTTATAATGAGTATAGACAAATGGATGTGGGAAATTAAAAATCATGTACAAAAAATGAATTTAACAAAAATATTTTATTTGCAGAGAAATACTAGGACACTACTTCCACTACGACAAAACAGTTCATTAAATTGTAATATTACCACAGCAAGTTGAACTAAATCTTGAGGATATGCACAATTGGTAATGATTTTCTCTTTCTACATAGAAATAACTAGTGTCTCAGATAATTTGAAGATATCAATGTAATCTTCTAGTATTAATTAAGACTTAAAATTCTAAATTTGAAAGTAATTAATCAAGCTATTGCATTCACTAAACACCATTAATATTTTGAAAGTTCCATTGTTTAAACAGTAATATTTTGACAAAGCAAAAACTTTGTAATTGATTCCCACATAACAGAAACACTTGACTGAATGAAAAAATAAATATGGGTTCAAAAATGAGAGTAAAAACAACATTTTTATGTTAGTAAGTGGTCTCATCACGTATTAAATAAAAGATGAACAAAGTGATCATTTTTATATAAGAAGAAAAATTTATATCGAACATTTCTTTCATCATAATAAAGGATGATAATCCTTTATAATAAAGATTAGTGCTATTAGTGCTGTAGTTATATATGGTGATATAACAGATACTTGATCCAAACACCATTTATTTGGCCAAAAATATATTGTCTTCAAAAGATTTACTGCTAGGTCACTGACAAAAAAAGATAAGGTTTATGTGTTGTTAAAAGGGCGTAGAAGAACTTCCCCAATCTTTTCTGGTTAACAGTAGTTATGAATTCCTTCTCTCAAAGAAAAATCATCTTCACAATGAATTATATGTAACTCTCATGTTTAGCTTCTGTCTCCTACTGTGGTGGACCACAAAGCTTTAAGAAAGATCTGTTAGTTCATCGAGCATTGTTCTAGATTTTATTTAAGAGGAAAGCTAAGAAAATTGAATCTGTGGGAAGACTAATGGGCATAGAGGAAAACCAGAAAATTTGTGATTTGAATTATTTTACCACTTTAAGCTTAATTCTGTGAGTATGGTGTAACATTTTCTGCCTGAAAACACACATAAATGCTAAAATGTTATGTTTTGAATTTTTTACCTGCATTTGCTTAAATCAATCAAGCTTTTATTTTCAAAAAATATGTGTTCACTTATGTCAACAAGCAAACGTGAAAGGTAAACAAAACAATAAGACTATACATCTCTAGTTAAATGCAGCCGTCACCAACCCTCTCCTACCTCAAGCAGGTGAATCAGTTCTTAGTTCCAAATCGGCTCCTTTTGTGGCTGAATTGGGCAATATAAAGGTTTAGGACCCATTGGGAAATGGTCCCTGGGCAATCAGTATTTGTCTGCTCCAAAGTGCTCAGGAATGCCTTGTTTTCTGTCCCAACAGAGATGGGTCAAACTAGCAGGTAAGAAGACAACCAAGGTGGTCCTGTTTTAGAGCCAGTAAGCAGGTTGCAATCCCCTGTCAGGCCTTCCTTACCCCTCCATTCCTCTTAGAACTCATCCATCACTATTTTTCTTATTCATTTTGCTCTATCTGAGTGGATATCTTGCTATTCCTTGGTCACTCAAGCCCATTGCCAACTCAAAGACTTTGCACCTGCTGTTCTATCTTTCTGTGATGTTCTTTCTCCAGACATCACGTGACTAGCTCCCTCTTGTCACTCGGATGTCAGAATAGGCGTGCTTCAGGGGGAGCTTCCCTGACCCTGCCCTCCAGGACAGCCACTACTCAACCTCTGTCTAACACCTTCACTCGCTTAGTATTTTATACGTAGTAGATTTTTTTATTGTTCACGTCACTCCTAAATTTAATTATTTCTCTATTTGCTTATATGTTTGTCTATCATCCTTACAGAATTGTAAGCTCCACCAGGTGAAGGACTTTATTTAATGCTGGATCTCTTGGACTTAACAAAAGTGACTAGCACATTTTTGGAATCCTATAAATATATATAAATTGAATCTTGATTTTTTACCTGATTCTTATTTTATATCCATTTTCTCCAGGCTTGAGATATTCCAGTGTATCTTGCCTTAATCTTTCATATGGGATCAAACATCTTTGAGTGAACTATTCTTGTTCTTCAAAGCCATGCAAAGATACCTAAATACAGAAAAAGATAAAGTTGCCAAACCAAAAACAGTTTGAGCAAACTACAAATAAATATTTCATTTATATCCAGTATTTCAAATATACTGATCTGAAAGGCCCTCCTAACTGATCAGTTAGGAAATAGATCTCTCTATAACCTTTCCCATTCAAGGGATAACATTAAAGGAAATTTGTAATCCTTTCCTGAAGAAATTTCTGATTAATTTCTGACTAAATCATGCAGACAAACATACAAATATCACAAACAAAATCGTTAATGGTTTTTAGAAGCAAGGTAAATGTGAGAAAAATGAAATGGAATGTCAGGATAATACACTTAAATACAATGTCACCTTTGTTGTTGTTTTCCTAACTGGATCCTTTTTTAAAAAAATTATGTAGTTGAATTCTAAATAAATAATTATACAGATAATTCTTCTAATCTTTAATGTACAAGTATGAATTTTCAGTATAAATTGAATTTATTGATGAGAAATATATTTAACCAAATATATGTTTAAAATATCATCCGGTCTTTAAGATAAATACTGTATAAATAACTATATAAAAATAAATAAATGTATAATATATAAACATTCAGTGTTTACATAATAAAGATATATATAAGATATATATATATAAAGATAAAGCATATGTATATAATATATCTATGTCTAAAAATGATTATAAGCAATAAAAAATACCTATATACTGAATAGAAATATGAAAAAATATTGTATGCAATATGAACTTCTTCCAGATAGCCACTAATTGCTTGCCTGACACCACAATCTTACACAAAAATTAATGTTTATGATTCCATTATTTTCTCAGGAAAAGAGGTCTATTTCACTCTTAAACCTCCCTTGATTCGTATATGCATAAGAACCATGCTTTCCTCCTTTGATATATTATCTCCTCATGTGACTTCTTTAGCAATTAATCTCATATTCTGAAATGGTAAATGAATTGCTCTAATGATAACTCATCTGCCTATATTCTCCTGGCCCTTTCTCTCAATGTATGCCACATAGATGCTGCCAAACTTTCTCAAAGATCTTTTTCATTGAATTACTTTGCTGTTTGCTTCAACACCTGTATTCTTTGTAATGTGTTATATAAGAAATATTTACGAACTTCTCTGTAACCTATGGAAGTTTTGGGCAGCTACCAGGTTCCTTATGACACATGGGGGTGTTTTTATACACGTAAATTCCCTACAAGAAGGACCTACAGCATGATCACTTTGCTCAGTAAATATTTGTTGAGGATTTATTTAAACCAAATTAGATTTCTAAATTAGATATTCTGTTTTATTGAGGTATAATTGATTTATAACAAATTGCATATGTTTAAGACAGTCTGATGAGTTTTGAGATAGGTTATATACCTGTGAAAACTCCACCACAATCAAGATAATAAATATACCCATTGAACCCTAAAAATTTCCTCATACCCCTTTTTAATTCTACCCCCACATCCCACCCCATTCCCACACAAGAATTTATTTTTATAGCTATAAATTAATGTACATTTCTAAGAATTTTACACAGGTTGAATCACATATTTTGTTTAATTTCTTTCACCCAGCATAATTATTATGAGGTTCATCTTGTTGTTCTGTGAATCAATTGTTCATTTCCTTTTTATTTCTGAGTATTTTTCCATTTTATGGATATACTACTACTTGTTTTAAACTTTTCTTAGATGATGTACACTTGGGCATTTCCATTTTGGACTATTACAAATAAAACAGCAATGAATATTTTTTACAAGTCTTTGTGCACACAGATGCTTTCATTTTGGGGGGCAAATACTTAAAAGTGGAAGGACTGGGTTGTATGGTACGTGTATGTTTAACTTTTTAAAGAAACTGTAATTGTTTCCAAAGTGGTCCTAACATTTTATATTATCTACTGCTATGTATTAGAGTTCCAATTTCTCCACATCCACACTGACACTTGGTATGGTCATCTTAATTTTAGTCATTCTATTGGGTTTGTAACGGTATTTAAGTGTTATTTTAATTTATATGTCCCAAAGGACTGAAGATGTCAAGCATCTTTTTGTGTGCTTATTTATTATGGGTATATCTTGTTCGGTGGGGTGTCTATTTAAACCTTATTTCCATCTATATTGGGTTATTTGTCTTATTGTTGGGCTGTAAAAGGTCTTCATATATATTAGAAAAAGTTTCTTGATCTATTTTACAACTATTTTATTCAGTCTTCGATTTGCCTTTTTATTTTGGTTATAGTGTCTTTTAAGAAGTAAAGTTTTTCTTTTTATAAAGTCCAATTGTTTTTTTAATTTTCCATGCTTTCTTGTGTCTAAAGATATCTTTGCCTAATGAATATCAGCAAATATTCTTCAGAAGAGAAATAACCTGTTTTCCTCCAGAAGTGTTATAGTTTTAACCCTTATATTTAAATCTATGATCTATTTCAAGTTAATGTTTGTAAAAATGTGAGGTAAGGATCAGGTTTATTATTATTTTGTATGTGACTAGAAATTGTTCTAACACCTTTTATTGAAATAATCTTCTAATAATCCTTCCCCTATTTAATTGGCACTTTTTTGAAGGAGTTGTCCAACCTCTTTCCTCTTTTCCAAAATTGTTTCAGCTTTTCAAGGTCCTTTGAATTTCCATTAGAATTTTAGAATCATCTTGCCAAATTCTAAAATAAAAAGACTTGGTATTTTGATTAGAAACGCATTGAGTCTCTAGAACAATTTTTGGGAAGAACTGATACAACAATACTTAGTCTTCCAACCCACGAACACAGCAGTAGATATATGCATAGAAAATGAAAAAAAATTCTGCACTCATAGAGTTTACATTACCTATATTCACAATGATGTACATTTAAAGAAAAAAGTCATAAGTATATATATCCAAAGAAGGACACTAGCTTTATGTAAAACAGTTGATTGGTACAACATTCCACGATCACCAGCCTCGTCACATGCTGTCCTTTCGACTGCTTCCCCTCCTCCATT
>JAQQSS010004019.1:0-10883 GCA_028646465.1 Rhinoceros unicornis
TGTATTTAAAGATTAATAGCAATAATTTTACAGATGACCAAACTGAGTTTTAATAAGTAGCTAGTAATTCCACAGTTACTAGGTGGTGGTGTCTTACTCCAGAGACCTGCTATTTAACCACTAAGCACATCCTTTTATATTTGATACCAGGTTAACAGTTACTTGTAGGCTTCATGGGTCCCTCTCTTTTTTTTTTTTTTTTTTTGCTGAGGAAGATCAGCCCTGGGCTAACATTCACTCCCGTCTTCCTCTACTTTATATGTGGGATGCCTGCCACATTATGGCTTGATAAGCTGTGTGTAGGTCCACACTCGGGATCCAAACCTGCAAACCCTGGGCTGCGGAAGCAGGGCGTGCAAACTTAACTACTACTCCATTGGCCTGGCCCCCTTTCTCCTTTTGTTATAACACACTAACAAAAATCTATAAGATAATGCTGAGAGATTCAAATGCTGTTCCAGGTGAGTACCTCATACATGTGGGGTCAGATAAATGCTTGCAAGTGGTGCCCAAATCATCTTCTGGCAGAGTCCTGTGTCTCTTACATTTACCGCTAACTCTGATTATGAGTGCAGAACCACGCTACTCACCACACCCAGGACCAGGACACTTACCTGCAACTCTCACAGTCCCAACCAACAAAGGACCACACTATGGATGTGGATAACGTATACCTGCTCAGGCTCCCTGGTGTACTTGATCCCTTAAGGACCTCAGTGATTCATAGCTTTGAAAGTCTCTGAAAAGGCAATTAAACAAAAAGTGTGCTAACTTTATTGAGGAGAATCTTTCTCAATGCAAAAGAGAATGACTTAAAAAGTATTAATAATTATCACTATATTTTGAGAAATCCATTTTTGCAATACCGCTTCCCGGGAAGTTTATTTAATTGTCAAACAGCTCTATGGAGTATGTGCTGCAGTTCCCATTATAGGCAAGAAAGTAGATCCAGAGCAGTTAATTAAGTTTCTGAAGGTAAACTCAGAAGTAAGTGCAGGCAGGATTGAAACTCAAGGAGATCTGATTATAAAATCCATAGTCTTTCCTCTACACCAAGTGTACTCCAAAGGATCATGATCTTTGAGCTTTTATTCAGCTATGACTGTATTGTTTAAGAAGTGAATTTCACTCATTCTGAGTGTCTATACAGATAGATTTTGTAACAGACATTCAGTCTCACTTTTCATTGACTCATTACCCAATTTTTAAGTGACAAGAAAGATGTTACATTGGCTAATGTCCCCAAAAGCAACTTGTCAAGTTTATCTATTATTTATCATAATACTTATTGAGTACTTAGTATGTGCCAGAAACTCTGCTGAATGCTTTAAAGGAGTCATTTTATTTTAATCTTCACGGTAATCTTGTGAAGTAAATGTGATTGTTATTCCCATTTTGCTGACGAGCTATCTAAGACATAGAAATGTTTGTACATACGTTGTTCAAGGTCACAAAATCTGAGGGTTGTAGAGCCAAGATTCAAACCAGTTCTCTCAGTGCTCAATATCTGTCCTCAAACTTGCATATCTACCTAGCATTTACTGTAATCTAAATACTCTGCTGGGTACTACGAACAAGAGATAGAACTAAGGCATGGGACCTGACCTCAAGAGGAGTGTAGTTTATTGAGAGAAACTAAATCTTTGTAAACAAGTGAGTACCATAGGTTATGATAGAAATATCTATTGTACCTGATAGTGGGAGGCAGGCTAGAGTAGACAGCTTGCTAGGAGCGATGAGGGAAGCGTGTGTGCTGTGAAAGATTTTACACAGGAGAGAAAAACATGTTGGTGTGTTTGAAGATGCATGGACAGTTACCATGTGGGAGGAAGATTTCTGGCAATGAAAATGAAACTACAACTATCAAAGCATAGAAGCAGGGAATGGAATGACTGGAGAGTGGAGAAACTGTTGAAACTGTGTCAGATCCATCTGGAGTATGTAGTGTATTTGTTGGAATGATGGCAGATGAGATTGCAGAGGGCTTTTAATGTCACACTCAGAACATTCTCTGAGACAATGGCTTCACCTAGTCCAGTATTAAATGCTTGAAATGTCAGGGGCTGTGGCAAAAAGCTTGGTGGTGTTAGGCAGGCAACTAACACCTCTCAAATCAATATGTGTGCAGCAAGCCTGAATAATGCATGCATAAACACTCTACTCCACCCCTACTCCAGATCAGAAAAATGAGGAAAGAGAGACCTCCTAGAGATGCAAAGTGACTACTGGGAATTATAAAGCAAATCAGTGGGCATGATTGAGTCTATAACTCAGTGCCTCTGACTCCTCGTTCTCTGCTCTTTCTACCAAAGCAAATTCCTCCTAAGCCTCCTCCCGCCATGACATAAATCCTCCTTCCTTTTAGGCGTTTTTGCTGTCAGTCACAACACTTAGTTCCAACACTGTGGCATATAGGGCACTTGATTTTTGTCTTCAGGTGAGTGGATGTTTCTGGAAGAGGGAGGTGGTGTAAAAAATGGATATGATCAAAACAAACTTCACAGTGACCAAATTTGTGATCCTAGGACTCTCATCTCAGCCAAAGAGGCAGCTCATTCCTTTTATTATGTTACTGTTCCTTTATTTATTAACAGTATCTGGTAATATTATTATTATCACTATTATCCAGATAGAACCACATCTCCAAACTCCCATGTAGTTTTTCATCACTAATTTATGCGTTTTGGATATCTGCTACACATCCACCGATGGCCCACAAATGCTGTCCAACATGGTGGGAAAAAAGACCAACCCATTCTCCAGCTGTGCTGCTCAGATGTACTTCTCCCTCTCTTTTGGAATGATTGTGTTCTCCTTGGTGTCATGGCTTATGACAGATATGTAGCCATTTGTCATCCTCTTTGTTATACTGTCTTATGAACCAAAGCACCTGTGTCCAACTGGCAGCCATTTCTTGGCCCACTAGCTTCCTGAGCTCCTTGATTATCAATGTCCTCACTTGAGTTTGCCCTACTGTGGGCCCAATGTCCTGAATCACTTTTTTGTGAGGTACCTTCCATCCTGAGGTTGGCTTGTGCTGACACCTCATTTACTGAGCTGGTTGCTTTTATCTTCAGTATTATCATTGTCTTCATTCCTTTTCTCCTCATCATTGTTTCCTATGCCAAAATCCTTCTATCAGTTCTCAGGATGCGGTCAGCCTCCGGGAGGCACAAGGCACCTGTGCCTCTCATCTGACAGTGGTGACCTTATTCTATGGAACTGCCATCTTCATGTACCCGAGACCCCAGTCGAAGTCCTCCAGGGCCGAAGACAAGATCATTGCAGCGTTCTACAGTGTGATCATGCCTATGCTCAACCTTCTGGTCTATAGCCTCAGGAACCAGGATGTGAAAGGAGTTTTAAGGAGAGCTATTGCAAAACACAGGACATGAGAGCTCTTAATGGGACACTAAGGTTAACTGTTAATCTAAGATAATTGACTTCTGAATACGAAGTGAGAGAGGAAAAAGTAGCTTGGACTGTCAACAGCTGCCCTGCTGCTCATAAAAGACACATACATCCAGCTGAAAAATCAACTGGACATGTCTCCCCCAAGAACAAGCCACAACTTTAATGTGTCAAAACATCTCCCCTCATTGAGTGACTACTATTTCCCTACTCTTTGAGAAATCTTGGTTCTCTAAAATTATAGAGTATCTAGAATTAATTGGTTGAAGTTACACAAGTAAGATGAAACTTCTTACTCCTGCCTGGAGAATCTAAAGCACCTTCATATAGAGAAGCATCCTTCATTTTCAATTCAGGAGCAGAACTTCAGATAAGTGTTTTTGCATGCAACATTTCACCTCTGTCTTAATTTTGTAGTTTCCAAGGAAACAAGACCCTACACCTACTTTGTGGTTTAGACGTGATTTTGACCCCTTTATATACAGCCCTGCTTTGCAATGAATCTGTCAAAATATTGCTTCATTTAAATTTCATCTTAACTCCACCCTTCCCTCCAATCCTGGTAGGTGGTATTCCTCTTTGCAGTAGGTCAATAAATCTGATTTTATCTGTCTATAGGTTTCTTCCTGGTTGTCTTAGGCTGACTGTGTGCACAAGAGGATTGCAATGATCAGAAGCAGAACATTTAGTCAAATGTTAATTAACAGATTAATTAATTCATTCACTACATGTTATTGAAAGACTATATAAAATAATGCTAACTAAACTAGAAACATTTCTTTTCCTCATATATACACAAATATTTATAATATACATGTAATATACTTTTTTATACTGACAAATTGTGATCAACGCAGTAAAGAGAATAATCACCAAGAGGCAGTGACAGACAATAATAGGTACAGTGACCTTCTCTGAGGAGGATGCATGCAAAGATCAGAAGGAGAGATAGAAGTGAGATTGAGGAGATGAATTTTCTAGGTAGAGGGTAGTTGTGAATAAAGACTGTGGAGATGTGAGAGAGTTTGCTCTCTCTGAGAGAATAAAGGAGACTAGTGAGAAGCAGGGCAGAGGGAGGTGTGGCTGGGGAGGGAGGCAGCAGCCAGACCATGCAGGGCTGAGTTGACTGAGGTCAGAAGTAGGGATTTATTCTTGGTAAAACATAAGTATTGTGAAGAAGGGTGATATGACACCACTTATGTTTTTGGAAGGACTTTCTGGATGCTGTGTGGAACACAGATATATATATATAATCACAAATTTGAGGGAAGAAATATTTTTTGTGTTTTGAAGATTTTCAACCAGTAGTATCTTTAAAAATAATTATTCTTTGAATTAAGAGAATACAAAATATAATTTAGCATTAAAATACTTAATAAGCTTAAATATGGCCTTTGATTAACATGTTATTAAATTAGAGATAAATTGTACCTAAAATTTTCTCACTTTATTTCACAATTTAGAATAAAATAAAAAGAATGTAATTTTCCTTTCACAGATATACAACAACTAAAATGCAACTACTTCTTCTCCTTAAATATAAAGGTTATATATAATCAGTAAATGGAGCATCTCGGACGGAATAGGGAAAGTAGACATCGCTGGTTTAAAGTTGATTTAAAAAGTATAATGATGTACACCTGAAAAAAAAATAAATAAAATAGTAAATCTTTAAAAAAAAAAAAAGTAAAAAGCAAAATCACTAACCAAACAGCCATATTCGTCAAACAGTAGGGTTTTTTTTTTGTATATTTGCCTTGATACACAAATGACTTTATATATTATACATTTGCTTAATACATGGATGAGGATTAGAAAGGTATACTTCTAACTAACTTTCTTCAAACAATTTATTTAAAGTAAAAAGTACTATTTAAAATTCTCCCAAATATTAGGAAATAAGAAATACATGCCAAGCTGGCTATTTGTAAATTGGAAACATAACATTCAATTAGCCTTGAAAAAGAAACATGAAATGCCTAAATGGGGGGTGGGCACAAGGGGTAACAGGGTGCATCTATATGGTGACCGACAAACAATAATGTACAACTGGACTCTCACAATGTTATAAACTATTATGGCATCAATAAAAAAATTAAATATAAAAAAAATTACCAGTCCTTACCTCTCAAACTCTATAAATGGATGAATTAGTTACAAATGCAGAAAAAATTACAAAACCATTCTCATAGGGGCCACACACAGCCAAAACACATAAACAAGTAGAAGTAAATATTTTTGTATTGTTTTTCTAAAAAAGTCATTATTTAGAGCGATTGCTTGACCTGATCAGCTCATTTTGACTTGTTTGTTTTGATCAGTAACTTGGAGTTAGGAGGACTAAGAAAAATAATGCCATCCAAATAGCCCATGTCCTATCCTAGTTCTAATCTAGACACTTCAAGGCGAATTTTCTTCCTTTCCTATATTTGCTTCTTTTGACTTAAAAGGAAAAAATAACACTTAACGACATTTAACTGATGATTCTATGTATTTTATGTTACAATCATTGCTAGAACGAACAACAATTAATTTTAGACTAACACAAATAATGGTGAACTCAACAATTATTGGTCCTTCACAACATCAAATGTTCTATTGAGTTATTTCCCCTCGATTTGTTTGGGATTATGGCAACATGAAGAAAACATAGCTAGGAAATATACTAACTAGTGCTTTGCTCATTTCTAAATAAAAGTAAAGCCTAGAGTAAACAAAATAATTAGAGAAGGGACTACTGTCATGAACTACATTTTTTCAGTGCTTGATTAATCAGTTTTATTGTGTAATATGAGAATACTTTTCTATGGACTTCATTCCTTTTATTTGCAAAATGAAAGTTGTTTGATTAGATAATCTTTAGATATCTATCAATCAATTAATCAATCAATCTCTCTATCTATATCTAGCTATCTCTATCCTCTCTAGAATAGATTTCTTATAAATTTCTTATAAAATTTATATGTTACAAAGCTGTCAAAATTTATTATGAAATGGCTTTATATTTTCACTTTTTGGGTTTGTTTGATTAGTTCTAAGGACAATAATGCAATGTTGAATGGTTAAATGTCATCACTGTAGGTGTGACGGATATAATAAACACCGCCATCATACATCAGGTTACCAGCTTTACTAGTTACTTTTGGATATATTTCCTCTTAAAGTAAAAAAATAATAATAATTTAACATTCCAGATAGTATGTATGAGAATTGTAAAATACTGAAAGGGAAGAAAGTCATGGTGAACCTAATTATTCCTCATCAATACCACTCTTTCAGCATAATCTGAAAGCTGAACTCCTTCCTTGATATCATCTCCTATTTTGTGTCTTTTCCTCATTTATTCAAATTATGGTGACTTCTCTATCCCATTTAATCTTGCAAAGATTCAGCTCGCCATAGTCATAGGCAAATGTGAGTCTTTCAACAAGGGCTTCACAGTACAACCCTGTTTAAATCCTGACTAATCAATCTAATGAAATCATCATGAATATAGCCATGAAATAGACCTCTGTAGAGGTTCTCCAAGCCTCTTCCTCTATTCTGATCACGTCTTCACTTTCTACAATGCTGTACATTTCCCTATTCTATAGGTCTCTGAACTAGGAATCAGTAATAATTAGTTCTAATCCCAGCTGTACTACTTATAAACTAAGAGCACATTAGCATGCTATTTAAACTTCTATAAATTCATCATCTTAAAATATGATGCCAATCATGTCCTATGAATTTTGGGATCTCACACATATTTTTAATAGTTTTCCTGAGATCCAGAATTGGGACTAGGTTTTGGTAGCTCTTTAGTATAGCAGGTCATGGTCATTCATTTGTTCAATGAACATTTGTTACTCACTTATCCCAGGACTTGAGGATAAAAAAATAAAACTATCTTAAAGTCTCTCAGTCTACCAAGGAAGCCTTCATATTAAGGAGTATAGTCATGAGCCGCATAATGATGTTTCAGTAAGCTCAGTGTATCCCCATCATTAAGTGATGCATAACTGTGTGTTTTAATGGTATAGCAGAATTATATATACAGTAATTCTCTACCACAGAAGAAAGCTACCTTTTAATTAAGCCCCAAAGTGTTTAAATAGATTTAAGTTTTTCATATATTTTAATACCTGAACTTGGATACTTTTGAGAGTGAAACATAGCACTATTGATACTTACTCTAGGACAATAGGCAAAAAACAAAACTGCCTTGAGCAAGAGGGACAACTAGCCATGGTAACAATATCTTGCTCAGCTGTGACAGAAACACTATGCTGAGGGTATTATTGGTACCATTTGACAGATGAGAAAACCCTGGAAGGTGAGTCCAGGAATGATTCATAAATGAAGTGATGATTGATTTGTGACATAAAACAGAAGTTTGTGTTTTCTAGGTGAGTTAGTGGTGTTTGAAGCATAAGTATAAGTTATAAGCTATAGTATACAAAGGGAGAAATTTCATGGTGTACTTGAGTTCAATGGAACTTGAAGTTCTGGGAGGTGGGATATGGAAGGAAATGGCTGGGGTAAAGCTGAAAATGTAGAATTTCAGATGTCATCTGTGGATGTCAGTCATAATGTCGATTTCATTATGGACTCCTATTCTAGTCTCCTAGAACCAGGTCTGGTGAAGGGGCTTGTTAGTCTCAGTAACACCTAATCTAACAGAGTTAAGCACACAGACACCCACACAGCTGCTTCCGGAGCCCCTCATGTGGCTGCGCATTTTTGTAGTGCATGTAGCTGTTTGAAACAGTCTAGCCAACAAACATTTCATCCTACTCCCTCCTCTTCATGAGCGTTCCTTATGTGTTGCCTACTGAGCTTGCAATTGCAATGGGAGAAATCCAGATACTTCTTACATAGTGCCTGCCTTTAAGGCATTTACACACATATAGGCATCCCTGTAATGTCCACACACACAACCATAAGAAAGCTATAAATTAAAGGATGTTGCTGTTCATAAGAGTGTTTTTTTACCAGTCCAGTAGCTCAAGGAGGGCTTTTCAAGGAGTGGTATTTAAGCTGATCCACGAAGGAAGAGACGAGTTTGGATATTCTGAGACATGGATTTAGGACTGTCAAGGAAGCAGGGAGTGGAGAAAGGAGAGAATTGGGAAGGATACAGAGGTAGAAAAATGTGAAAGTCATTCAAGAAATAGTTTGACAAAAGAATCTGTTGCACAACGAAAGCAGTGAGGAATAATATCAGAGAAGTGGTTTAAGGAAGAGGAGGGCCTGGAATGCTAAGCAAAGGACTTTGGCAATTTTATAGCTTCTGAGTTAGGGAAGAGGGGTAGCTATGGAATAGATAAGGAAGCTTAGACCCTAATTATTCCAGCTATCTTCTCTAAGGCAGAGATTAAAGGTAGGGTCTTAAGTTTAAATTCTTCCCCTAGGAGTTGACCCGACATAAGGCTAAATGTAGGAGTTTTGTCCAAGCCCCATTAAGAAAAGCACACCATCAAAAACCTGCTTGAAGCAGGTGCCCCTTCCTTCATAAAAATATCCTAATCTTCCAAGACGAAGTGCTGTCTTTCTAGTGTGAGCTTCCACAGCACTTTGACTGCAAGTCTCTTTTTGCGTTTATTCATTTTTTTTTCCCTGTGAATAAAGGTATTTGCATTAATCTTATCTTCTTATGGATATAAATTGCATGAGGTCAGGACATACGTACATCTATATCTATCTATCTGTCTTTCTATCTTCCTTTAAAATTATATTGTCCACCAAGTCTTAAGCACAGATTGTTTAAAAAAAAATCTCACCTGAGATTATAGCTCGACGAGGGAGGAAGCATAATTGAATCTCAGCTTTATCTCACTCTGATATATCCCTTCTTAGCCACTTCTGCATCAAATTTTGTCTTTCATAGCCCCTAGTACAGTGATTACCAACTCTTTTTTGATTAAAGACAACACCAACTCATGTGATTGTTGCAGTCTATTATAGAGAATGTGACTGACATATTTATCTTTGTTATGATTTTATTACTGGACAAAGTTTTAATGTATGAAAGAGAATTCAGGTTTTTTGAAACATAAGGCATTTATTTATCACTTAAACTAATTGGATAGGTAAGGTATAAATAATAGTTCTTGGGCCCGCCTGGTGGCATAGTTGTTAAGTTCAGCACACTCCACTTTGGTGACCCAGCTTCACAGGTTTGGATCTCGGGTGGGGACCTACACCATTCATCAAGCCATGCTATGGTGGTGACCCACTTACAACATAGAGGAAGATTGGCACAGATGTTAGCTCAGGGTCAATCTTCCTCAAGCAAAAAAGAGGAAGATTGGCATCACATGTTAGGTCAGGGCCGATCTTCCTCACCAAAAGAACAAAAAATAATAAAAATAAAAATAATAGTCCTTTTTTAATTGATGAAGAGATTGAAGTATAGAGATATTAAGGCATTTATCTGAGAGAATTATTGGCAAGAGTAGGACTAAGAACAAGGTCATCCAACTTCTATCCATTTTTCTGTTGCCATTATAAGTTGATATGCATGCTCTACCACCAACTACATGGATAAAAATTAATTCCCTCACTTTATTGCATCACATTGATAACATAATTCTGGATAGTTAAGATAGAAATGAAGGAAAAATAAAAGCAAATGATATTTATCAAGTATTTTTACTTGACATTCTTTACATAAATTACAGTATATCCTTTGAAAAATACTAAAAGATAAGCATTGTTATCCCCACTTAGTAGATGAAGAAACTGAGGCTTATAGAGATCAAGTAAGTTGCCCAAGATCACATAGCTAGAAGATAGCAGAGCCTAGATGAGGGCTTATTTCTAAATAGTCCAAAGCCTGAATGTTTGTCATTAGTCAGAATGGAAAGTGCAGACTTTGGATCAATTTTTGATTCTATCACTTAATTTTGACAAGTTTGTTTACCTGTCTGAGCTTTACTTTTACTATCTTTAAAATGAGGATAATGCCTATCTCTAATAATTGTTGTAAGAACTTAATGCAATTTAGAGTGCTTTGCATATTGACTAGATACAACAATCAATTAAAAAAAAGAAAAGGTAGTCCTTTAGCAACAAGGTCACTGATTAGAGATGTAAAAATGAGATTCAAAGATCTTCCTTGTTCTAAAACAACTGATCTTTCAATTATAACAGATACTGATAACGTATACTTGCTCTCATGTCTTTCAAAAACATTAATTTTTATTTTCTTCAGATGATAGGGTTAAAGTTTACAGAAAACTCTTTAGGAATTAAGATTCACTCAGCAAATAGATGATAATTTGGGTAGTGGTCATTGGAAAGTTATTTGCATTTCCTGTGTCCTGCCACCATCCTTCTACCACTATCATTTACATATGGTGACATGGTGATGACATAATTTCATTTTTTTTGTCATTGAGGTTTTCTTCCAATTAGTTTTTTGAAAGCAGCTTTCACATCCTTGTTCCGTAAACTGTAGATCAAGGGATTCAACATGGGGATGATAATAG
>JAQQSS010004020.1:0-10883 GCA_028646465.1 Rhinoceros unicornis
GGTTGTAATTAGTATTTGGGTGGTGAACATGATGTAATCTACGCAGAAATAGAAGTATAATGATGTACACCTGAAATTTATACAATGTTATAAACCAATGTTACTGCAATAAACAAAAAATTAAAAAAATAATAATAAAATAAAATATGTTGATTCTTTATAACTAGATTTGAATATAAGTATCTTTTGAGATTATTAATTGTATCTTTCATAACTGATATGCAAACTTATCACTTAGGTCTAAAACTGAAATATTTGATTAGAATTCCAGAAGGCCTATTAATTTTTTGACACAAGTACCTCATCTTAGATATAATTCCCTCTCCATATGTCTTAATTTGCATGTTAAGAATCTCTCAGAATAGAGAGCATAGTGTTTTCTGAATATCAGTTGAATCTATTTATTTATCCTTTCCTTCATTCAACAAATATTTATTGTTCACCTATTATGTTCCAGGCACTGTTGTAGGGGCTGAGAGTAGAACAGTGAGAAAGACATACCAGGTCCCCGCTATCATAAAGTTTACATGACAATGAGGGGATAGAGGCAATGGACAAGTAACCAAATATATGCACAAGACAATTTCAAGTAGTAATTAATACTGTGAAAATGATTAAATAACTGATATTTTAAAGAGTACCTAGGAGATATGCTACTGTTCCCTATAGCATCACTGGGGAGGGACATTTGCACTGAGGCCCAAATAATAAGGACCCAGCTGTGACATAGTCCAGAGGAAGAATTAGTGTCATTGTTAGGATGTCCTTCATTCAATAAATATTTGTTAAATGTCACAATTGGGGGACAAAATTGTATGACTTTATCCTGGACTTTCAGAATTGTACAAATTGGTAAAAAGAAAGGATATCCATGTCCTTGGGTTTATACATGTGTCTTTGACACAAAACTCAGCAACTCTTCAAATCTCCCTGCATTACTGAGCAATATAAATTTTACAGATACTTGTTACCGAAGGAAGAGCCACAAATCCCTGAATACTCTTCATCAGTCATGTCTTTCCTCCCAAATCTGGTCTTTGAACCATCACCATAGATTTTTTTCTTTTGTCCTTTCTCCATACACCTTCAAATTGCCATCTGCATCTTCTTTCTCTTAAATCTCTTCCCTTGTTCTCACTCTTCACACCTCAAATGGCTCCAACCTTTATTAGGCAGAGAAGTTTAGTCCTGTCTCAGCTTCTGTGTCTACATTTATCTCTCCACACCTATCACAGGTGCTAACCAAACAAAGGGCTTCACGGAAAACAGTAAGATATTACAGAAAGCAATGCGTACTTTTAAATTATTTATTCAAGTCATTATATTCACAATCTCATCAGAAAAGGTAATCACTGTTGTTGCATGGGATGTACTTTATTGAATCTCTTGGAGTTCTCACTTGGCTTTGGAAAGTAAGAGAAAATCCTTAGCACAACCCCATTGCAGGCCAATAACTCATGACTCCAATGATTCTTTTCTTCTCTGTTCTCACTAACCTCTGTATATAGATTGGGAAGCATGTGTGTGTGTGTGTGTGTGTGTGTGTGTGTGTGTGGGCATGCATGCAAGCCCACGCGTGTGCACGGATAGTTGCTAGACAAGAGGGTGACTGCCATGGTAGCTGTGCCAGTTAGGAGACTTCATTAATATGGTGACTTGCATTGATTTACTTTGGTATGTAAAATCTTCCTCATGTTCTGAGATAAACTCCACTTGAGTGCAATGTGTTATCTTTTTGTGTGTATTCTTGGACTTTACTTGCTAATATTTTATTGAAGATTTTTGCCTCTATGTTTATGAAGGATGATGGTCTGTAGTTTTCTTTCTTGAAATATGTTTTTCTTATTTTGGTGTCAGAATAATGTTGGCCTGATAAAATGAGATTAGCAGCATTTCCTCTTCCTATATCTTCTGAAAGACGTTCTGTAAGACTAGTAGTATGTTCTTCACAAACGTTTTGAAGAATTTATGAGTAAAGCCATCCAGGGACAGAGTTTTTATTGTGTGAAGATTTTAATTACACACTAAATTTCTTTAACAAATTATCAGGCTATTTAGATTTTTAATTTTTCTACTTGTAACATTTGTTTTTTGTTCTCTTTTCCATCCTCTTGTCTTATTTTGGATTAATTGATTATTTCTTGGTATTCTGTGTTATTTCAACAATTGGACTTTTAGCTTTTTGTCTATTTCTTTTTTGTGAGTGGTCTAGGGTTTACAATATGCATATTTAATTTATCACAGCTTACTTTAAAAAATTATTCCATTTCAAGTGTATTTTAAGATGCTTACTACCATATACTTTCTTTTACCCCTCCCACTCTTGATGAACTCAGTTTTACTTCTACATGTGTTATTTCACAATTGTGTTGGTTAATTTTATGTGTCAACTTGATTGGGCCACAAGATGCCCAGCTATTTGGCCAAAGGTTATTCTGGGTATGTCTATGAGGGTATTTTGGGATGAGATTAACATTTAAATTAGTAGACTAAGTAAAGCAGATTTATCTCCCTAATGTGGGTGGGCTTCATCCTGTCAGTAAAAGGCCTGAATAGAACAAAAAGGCTGACCCTCCTCTGAGTAAGAGTAGTCTTCCTGTCTGATTGCCTTTGAACTGAAACCTCAGTTCTTCTTGGGTCTTGAACCTGCTGGTCTTTGGACTGGAACTGGACCATTGGCTTTCCTGGTTCTCAGCATACATACACGCATATCCTGTTGGTTCTGTTTCTCTGGGGAACCCTAATAGAACTATTTTATTTTTGTATCTGTTACTAATCTCTCAATTTATTATTATTTTTCCTTTGAGTAATCACTTATATTTTAAAGAAATTAATAAAAGTATGCTTTTATTTCTCTACACATTTTCTATTTCTGACATTCTTTTTTTTTTTTTTTTTTTTTTTTGTGAGGAGGACCAGCCCTGAGCTAACATCTGCCAATCCTCCTCTTTTTTGCTGAGGAAGACTGGCCCTGGGCTGACATCCATGCCCATCTTCCTCCACTTTATATGGGACGCCGCCACAGCATGGCTTGACAAGCAGTGAGTCGGTGCGCGCCCGGGATCCGAACCGGCGAACCCCGGGCCGCCGCAGCGGCGCGCGCGCACTTAACCGCTTGCGCCACCGGGCCGGCCCCTATTTCTGACATTCTTTATTTCTGAGATTTGAGTTTCATCTGGTACTATTTCCCCTCCTCCTGAAGAATTTTCTTTAACATTTTTCATAGTGCATATATGCTGACAAGTTCTCTCCATTTTTATTCGTTTTGAATTCTTTATTTTGCCTTCATTTTTGAAAAAAAAATTTCTTGCTAGTTATAAAATTCTAATGTAACAGGTTTTCTTTTTTTTCTATCAGGACTTCAAGATATCTTTCCATTGTCTTTTGTCTCACATTGCTTTTGATAAGAAGTCAAAGATCATTGCTATCTTTATTCCCTTACATAAATGTCTTTTATTCTCTGGTTGATTTTTAAATGTTCTCTTTACCATTGATTTTCAGAATTTTGATTATGATGTGTTTTCATGTGGTTTTCATTTTGTTTACCCTGCTTGTTGCTGAGATTCTTAGAAACAGGGTTTATAATTATCATCAAATTGAAAAAAATTTAAGCCGCTGTTTTAAGAATATTTTTTCTGCTCTGCTCTCTCTTCAGGGATTCTAATTACATGTATGTTAATCCACTTGACATTTTCCTCCAAGTCCAAGGCTCTGGCTTTTTTTCTTTTTCTTTTTTTTGTCTTATTTTCCCCTGTGCTTCAGTTTGGGTAATTTCTATTGCTATGATTTCAAGTTCGCCTATCTTTACTCTCAAAGCATCTGGCACCTCTTGGCATGCTTGGAAGAGGTATTTGGTTCCACTTTTCTTCAGCTCTGTTTAGAAGATGAGAGTGTTAATATTCTTTTATCCTCAGCTTTGGATACTTTAGTGGTCAATTTGGGGGCAATAGGAAAAGTTTCACTCAACATTCAATTTCATATATTCCTTGCATATGACTTCATTGAACATTACGTTAATAACACTAAACTTTGGTTACGCACTAGACATGAAAGAGTGAATAATAAAACATTAGTCTCTATAGTCAGAGACCTTTAGTTTAAGAGATAATTGTGCAAGTAACAGCAAATCCCTAAAGAAGATGCTAAAGAATGCAGAAGAGGTAAGAATAGGGATCATAATCAAGCAATTAACATCATTTTGGGAGTCATGGAAAACTTTCTGAAAGAAAAGATGTTTAAGCCAAGACCTGAATGGTAAATATTACGGAGCAAGGTAAAAGAGAAAGGGAGAAAGGAGAGATTCAGAATGAGTGTCGATTATTTAAAAAACTCAAGGGAACGAGAGAAGAAAGTCATTTGATGAACTCAAAGGGATACATTAGTGGTAAAATGTAGGCTGCCAAGAGGTATAGTGGTGGTGATGGGGCTTGTTGAGAAGCTAAGATGACAGAATTATGCAATGCTTAGACCATGAACGGTGTTCTAAGCCATAGTAAGGAGCTTGTATTTCATCTTGAGGACAATGAGAGCCTACTGAATAATTTCGAACAAGAGAATGATGTACCGGATTTTTATTGTAGAAACAGTATTCTGACTCCAATGTGGAGAATGATTTGGAAAAAAGCATCAAATGCAGAGAGATACAAAAAGAGGCTATAGCATTATTCCAAGTAAAAGATATGATAGTCAGAAATACAATAATGTCAGTGAGAATGGAAAGAAGTGGAAGAATTAAAAAGATAATCAGAAGGAAGAAAAGAGAGAATTGTATGATTGAATGTCTGGGGAGTGGTTATGAAAAGGAGGGACCAGTAGAGGATGATTTCTAGGTCTTTTGCCTGAACATTTGGATTCCACTTATGAAATAGAGAGCCCGCACAGACGGTCATGTTTTTTGTTGTTGTTTGTTTATGTTTGGTTTTTTGGGAGGGTAGCGAGAGATGAGCCAAATTTAGACTTTTATTCCTTCATATGCTTCATTATTCAGTCATTTTAGCAAATAGATGAGCACCTCTTATATGTCAGGGACCATCAAGTCACTAAGTTCATAATCATAAAATGGCGGGCAAGATCTTGTCCCCATGGAGCTAATGCACTTGTCAGGGAGACAGAGAAAACAAGTTAACAAATGAAAAAGACTGTTATAAAATGTAAAGGGGGCATATTGAGTTTGAGTTGCCTGTAAGATATTTAAATGGATAATATACCCTAAATTTACAAACTTATTCCCAGGTTCTCTTTTTTTGTTCACGGATTTCCCCCTGCTGACAGTAGCTTTTTCCTGTTCATGTAAGACCAAGCTTCATGCCTCTTTCATCCTTGAAACCCTTCCCAGCTGCTTCAAGCTACAACGACTTCTCCTTGTCCTCTGCGCTTCTTTGCACTCACGTGTGCAACTCATTTGGCGCCAACATTTGCCACCTTTGCCCTTATATAACATGATATAATAGGAGAGGCGGTAGGGTGTAGTGAATAAGACCACGGACCCAGGAGACACACTGGCTGGGTTCATGTTCTATCTCAGCCATTTCTTCCCTGTTGTCTTCAATTTCCTTATCTGTGAAATGGGAATAATCATAATAACTGTACATCCTGTTGGGATACTGCAAGTATTAAATAAGTTAACTTAGACATATGCCTGGCATATAGCAGTCATTATTTATTTACGTACTAGATTGTATTATATATAAGCATATTACATATAACTTGTTTTGTTGTTATTATTATTGTTATTGCTACTACTATATAACTTCTCACTGTAACTGGATGGGAAGCCCCCAAGGACCGGGGCACAGATTTGATGTGTCTTTCTATACTGAGTTCCTAACACTCAATGGATCTTTGATAAATATTTTGGAAAGTGACGTTTTCATTTTAAGAGTTACTTCAGTGAAAAAAGACATAATTACTACAATTTTTAGGTGAGATTATACCTTTGCCTTGAATCTATAAAAGGTTTCTAAATTTTATATATTTTTTTTTTTTTTGTGAGGAGGACCAGCCCTGAGCTAACATCTGCCAATCCTCCCCTTTTTTTTTTTTTGCTGAGGAAGACTGGCCCTGGGCTAACATCCATGCCCATCTTCCTCTACTTTATATGGGACGCCGCCACAGCATGGCTTGACAAGCAGTGCGTTGGTGCACGCCCGGGATCCGAACTGGCGAACCCCGGGCCGCCGCAGCGGAGCGCGCGCACTTAACCGCTTGCGCCACTGGGCCGGCCCCTAAATTTTATATTTTTAACCAAGAAATCATAAAATGGATTCATCAGATGGAAAAGGAGTTACTTTTTCATATATACTTTATAAGTTAAATGGGAGAAGAGTTTAAAAAGTTGAAAACTCTCTTGTGCTTCCATAATGACGCAGTTTTAAAGCCTGGAGATTTGACAGGTATATAATTTATTGTAGCAAACTGAGATAATGTCACTTGCTGCCTTACTCTTTTCCTTCTAACTCTAAATGAGGCCAGTGCTTGTATAAATATGATACGCAGCATGATAATGATAACGTCTTTTGGAAAAGGACATTATTTCAATTTATATTTAGCTTATTAAGGATCTGGGGAAAATTCCTTGTGGTAGTAATGATAAACCCATACAGCAAGTTTTAAGAAAAAGTTCCCTTATAGTCCTTCCCTGCCAGTGTGTAAACAAAGCTTGGCAACTGACAAATGGTTGTAGTTTCTGCACTGTTTATGACTATATTAGTATTCTTTTCCCATGTGACTTTGTATAAAATCCCAATTTAGTTCAATCACTAGTACTTGAGACAGTTTTTTTTGGTAGATGGAAATACATTATGCACTCAAAAAGGGAGATAAATGTGGAAAAGTAGAGGAGTATGGAAAATGTATAGTAGTATATAAATGGTTCACTTTAGTACAAGATTAAAAAATGAAACCTCAAACAGAAACTCTCTCTACCCACTGATGTAGATGGAGCTTTCATTTGAGTTCAATTTGCGGTACTTAGGTTTACATTTAGAATATTGTACTTTATCTTTTCTGATGAAATTATTCTCAAAATGACAGGAGTATATTTACAACTTCATATAGTCCTTTTTATTCTCTCCCCCTCAAGACGTATGATATTTAGTATATTTTAGTCCAGTGACCATAAAATTTTATTTTATTTTATAAAAGTTGGCTTTTTTAATCCAGTCCTATCTCATATACCCCAAACATACTTTTGCATATAGATTATTTTCTCACACTTTTAATAGATAACTCATGATTGTTAATATTGTACCTCCTGAAACCAAAACCTGAATCTTTTCTGTAATATGTTAAACAAAACACATTGGCTTGAATTTTGATTTTCAAAATGATTTCATGAAATACAATCATTTTGTTTATGGAATTCTATGGAATGTACATGCCTATTGTATTTAGCTATTTACCCTTGCACAGTAAGATTAAGTCAAATTATGTAGGATCTTATATTGTGACATTTAAAGTGAGGTCTGACTGAACTGTCAAGCTTATCTCTAAATCTGTCAAATCAATGAATTTTCTTCTTGTTTCCCATGAGCTGGCCAAATTTAGTGATCTATGGAGTTCACCAGGGGTATGTTCTTTTTAGATAATCAGATTTGTTGAAAAAGCCATCATCATCATCATGTATGTTACTATATCTATAATTTCTTTAGGCTGTTGATAATGGATTACATTAATTGATTTTCGAACGTTGAAATAGCCTTGCATATGTGGAACAGATTCCAGGTATGATCGTTGTGTATAATTCTTTTTATATTTTGTTGGACTCAATTTCTCATATTTTATTGAGGATTTTTGCATGTATGTTTATGAGAAATATTGGTCTATAGTTTTTCTTCCTTATAATGTATATCTGGTTTTGGTATTAGGATAATGTTGGCCTCATAGAATGAGTTAGGAAATCTTCCCTCTGCTTCTATTTTCTGGAGCAGATTGTAGAAAATTGGTATCATTTCTTCCTTAAATGTTTGATGGAATTCACTACTGAAACCATCTGGGCCTGGTGTTTTTGTTTGAGAAGGTGATTAACTGTTGATTTAGTTTCTTTAATTGATATAAGACTATTCATATTATCTATTTCTCTTTGTGTGAGTTTTAGTAGATTGTGTCTTTCAAAGAATTGGCCTGTTTCATCCAAGTTATCAGATTCGTGGTTATAGAGTTGTTCATAATATTCTTTTATTATCCTTTTAATGTCCATGAGATCTGTAGTGATGGACCCTCTTTCACTCCCAATATTAGCAATTTGTATCTTGCATCTATAACTTCTAATGCTTCTTCTTTCATAGGGCATCAAAATGCGCCATATATCTAGAGCCAGACATTAACCCAAGAGATTAACGTCATACAATCACACTCGCAGCAGATGAACACCATCTATTTTGTTTTACGGACAAAGAGATTAAGGCCCAGAGAGGACTAGAGAGCAGCCCAGTTCTGCTGGCTGGTTCCTGGGGATCCCACGTGAGACACCAAGTCTTACTCATTTCCACCTCTACATGTTTCCCTTCTTTCCTCTTCTAGTGTTTTTTACTCCACGATTCTCATTCACAGAATTTTGTTAACACACTTGAGACTGACAAGCCTGAAAAACTGGACAGCTGAGAGAGCCATTTTCTATAACTATTTTTAAAGTTTCTAGTTCTTAGACCACATCATGATCCATGCCAAATCTTTAGAAAGCTTCTTGAATACTTGATTTGGAGAACAAATATTATTTTCCCAATATCTAACCAGTAACCTGAGCTTATTATGAAACCCATACCACCCATGTTCAAGAAATGAAAGCAAGGACAGGTGCTAGGGTGTCCCAGAATGAAAGGATTCAAGTTCACTACTTAATTCTACTATTCAACAGATCAGTCACTTCCACTCACCATCACTGAACTAAGATTATTTTTAAAATATGAATGTACAACTCCCTTTATTCATTGTCTTAGAATGCAGCTCATCTGTCTTTATTGTATAAAATACTTTTCTCTCCATTTCTTCCATTTTTCATTTTTGTGAGCCAGCCCTGTAAAGGAGTGTGAGTGTGTATTTGTGTGTGTGCGCGCACGCATGTGTACGTGTTGTAGACTATGGGCTTCCTAGGTTAAAAGAAACATGAGGAATTATGAGAGGAGACAAATGAGTAAACTGGAAATGACTAAAAAGGCATGGATAATGGGAGGGTGTGATAAGGATGCATGATTATTTCCCCTGAGAAAGAGAAATTCACAAAAATTCCTACCCACTTATTTCTAAATCTAGAAACAGTTATTTTACGAAAAAGGCAGAGAAAATCTCCATAGGGGACCAAACAAAAAAATGGCTTTAGGCTACAACAGAAAAAAAACACTTGATTAAACAGAAATTTCTTGATAATTCATAAGTTACATAAGTTACAATACAGGCGAGGCAGAGAACTTGGTTCTCCAAAATTATTTGCCTATAAGAAAAACCTTTGATTTTCAAAAATAGTTTGTCTCTAATCTCATCTATGAAGGCAGGGCATTAGAGGTACTAATGATGGAAAGATTTGAAATGACAGAAATAATGGCAGTTGCCCTGGAAGTTTCTCCTTAACCTAATAGTTAATAGTTCCAGAATTAGTACATATGTGGTTCTCGTCTCTAGACTTCAGAATGATGAAGACCCTGCTCTGATTTCCCTAAAATCCCTCAAACTGCTTCAATGTTTAATCTTGATAAAGTGTTGCTACTCATGAAGGTGATAATGATGCTGATGCTGATGATGGTAGAGATGATGATGGTTTTTTCAGGAACACTGAGATTATCTAAAAAGAATATACCCTCAGTGAACTCCATATGTCCCTAAGCCAAGCCAGCTCATGGGTAATAAGAAAAAAGCTATTGATTTGCTAGATTTAGAGCAGAGTTTTTCAATCTTGACACTACTGACATTTGGGACTGTTACTATGCAAAGGGCTAGATCTGCTTGCCTCAAGACAAAGCCAATCCATCAAGAGGCAGAATGGTGGTAGAGAAAGGACTTTATTGAAGAATGAGCTAGCTGATTGGAAGATGGCGGACTAATGTCCTAAAGAACCGTCTTAAGAGGGTACAGAATCTTGAAGCAGTTATATAGGGCCAGTGGGCTATAGAGGAGAAGGGTCAGGAATGTTGATCATCTGGCATTGCAGAATGGGAGTCACCACACCAGGCCTTTCAGCTGTCATGGATGGTGAATACCAGTATAGAATCTCTGTCCAAAGGTCATCACATCACTAAGGAACTCAAGAGAACAAAGTTATCTCCTTTTTGCAGCTGGGAGGTCTATAATAAACAAGGGTCAGAAAACCTACAGAGCATGCATATTTCCCTGAGGATGGTTATCAATTTATCTAGACTATGTGCAGGCTCAAGCATTCTCTCTGGGAGAAGAGAAGCAAAGGTTATAGAGAGTTATAAGGTGGTTTCCCTTAGGCTAAGTCTGGTTTGGCCTATAACAGGACTAGTTAGTTTTTTGCTGTGGGGCACTGTCCTCTTCACTGCAGGATTTTTAGCAGCATCCCAGGCCTCTACCATCAGATGTCAGTGGCACCTCTGCACTTACTCTATCACAGTTTTGACAGCCAAAGATATCCCCAGATGTTAGCAAATGTCCCCTGAGTTGTAACATCGCTCCTGGCTGAGAATCGCTGATCTAAAGCTAAGATTGAGAGTCTAGGTCAGACTTCACTTTCTTTTTTTATTGATGTTTTAATGGTTTCTAACATTGTGAAATTTTGGGTTGTACATTTTTGTTTGTCCATCACCATATATATGACTCCCTTCACCCCTTGTGCCCACCCCCCACCCCCACTGCCCCTGGTAACCACAGTCCAGTTTTCTCTGTCCGTGTGTTGGTTTATATTCCACATATGAGTGAGATCATACAGTGTT